>APFE031611611.1:317777-338780 GCA_000404065.3 Pinus taeda
AATAAAATTGTGGGTACTTCCTGAATCAATCAACACTATTACCTTTTTCTTCTTGATTTGTCCTTCTATCTTGATGGTTTGAGGAGTGGTAATTCCACCAATGCATTACAAGATATGGTCAGATTCATTTCTTCTTCATCTAGGCTTCGTTCCTGGAGTATATCCTCTTCTTTTGACCTTTCTTGCTCCTTTTCTTCTTCCTCTTCACAATCTATGTAGAATAATTTCTTCTCAGCACACTTATGACCTTTAGTGTATTTGCTATCACAACTGTAACAAAGCCCTTTTGCTCTTTTTTCTTCCAATTGTTGTGGTGTCAACCTTATAGGTTGTGGAAGACTAAGGGCAACAACACTTCCTCTTTATAGTTGTGAGTGGTATGCTTCCTGGTTGCCATAATTTTGCTTTCCATTTTTCTTGCTAACCTGAATGCCTTCTCTAAGAATCAGGTTCCCAAAGGCGAACATCATGTTGGATATTATCCTTTAAAGACCCTATGAACACATCAATCCTATGCTCCTCTGGAATATCTTTTACCCTTATGTTCAATTTTTGGAACTCCTCAATGTGCTCCATTATTGAACCCTTTTGTTTGAGACTTATCAATTAGCTAAAAAAAGTGTTGCTTTTTGTATCCTCATAATGTGCTGTCAATTATTCCGTAAAAATTGCGCAAGTGATAATTTTTTTACGAGAGAAAAGCAATTGATAACATATACACTGATTTGGTTCCAAATATATAGTTGCAATACGTACCTTTTGTGTGTTTTGCACATTATTGAGATCGAAAAATTGCTCCATCTATAATATCCATGTTGCAGGATCCTTGCCATCAAACTTCCTCATATCGATTTTGGGAATATGGTGGGTCTTCAATCCGACATTAGAGTCTATGAAATCATGATTAACATTTATTTTGTTCGCATCATGAGTTTCCTTTACAACCTTTTCACCATTATTAAGTATTTCTTGTAGAAAATTTGTCAAATCTGTCTTCAAATCTGCCATGTCTATCTTCAAGTCTGTCTTCAAATCTACCATGTCTCTCTTCAAATATGTCTTCAAATCTGTCTTCAAATCATCCATATTAGCTTCCATCCCCTTTATCTTAGATTCCATGCCATTTATCTTAGCTTCTATTAGCTTTTGTGAGCGTGGCATTTGTTGCACTTGTTCTTGTAATTTTGATATATCATGTAGCATTTCTTCCTCTTCTTCATGAGTCATGTTAGAGCTTTCAAGTTGCTTACTAGGTGTTTGCATTTTCTTTCCTCGGGGCATCGGTTACTGATAATAATGCTCTACTATGCCCTTTGAATTCCTTCAAAATAAATTTTCAAACCAATCTTAAGCAAAAATTTAAAAGAATCTACACTCCTTTTTTCACTTTGTAGGAGATTGATATTGCCTGTGATGTATCTCTGTACTTTCAGATCATCTAGTTCTGGAATTGCAACCTGCATTAGCCCTCTATGTCCTCTTTCGAATGCCACCAGTCTGATCCAAATTGGATTCTCCAAGGAAGAGTTATGCAAAATCTCCCCCAGTGACTTGATTATAGACTAGTTCAGTAGAGCGAACTTGTACGACGTGCCATGAGTCACTGTTTCGACCTTTGGCTCTAAAAAATATATACGAGAAACTAAATTCCATCCTCTTTCTATACCTTCTTACAAAATTTCAATCTGATGCTCAGAGATAAAGTTATGACGATTTTCCCTAGGTCACCTGTTTGGAATGTAATTCAGGAGTCTCTAAAATGACCAACTTCCTCAGATCATATCTCCGCAAATATAGCACGAAAAGCTCTGAAATTCGGACCCAAGATTCAGCGCGATTTCTTCTCAAATGGGTTTTTTTTTTTTTTTTTTTTATCTCTGAAATGTCGTAGAAAAAAGTTATAGCGAAAATGCCACGATGACCTATTTGGAGCAGCGAAACCCTAGAATCCAAAGCTCTAATACAAATGTTATGAAACCAACTCAAGAAAATATAGAAAGATAGATTAGCACCTATAATTTACCCTCTTTGAGGGGGAAACCTATTTTACATTACATAAATGAAAAATTCTTTGATGATTCAAAATGACAAACCTCCTTTCTATTATATAGGAGTCTAAGGAGTCACAATATAACCCAGCCGACCTAACAATAATAATATAAAGCCACAAAAATAACAATAGAGGGATTCTATGGGGCACATTAATAACAATATGGGGATAATAAGGGCACAAAAATATTAATAAGTGATGAAACTACAATATTAATGGTGTAATCACTAGTATTATAGCGACCCAACAGACATTGTTGGCCCAAAAGTCACACTGTGGAGGAGGGTGAATTAGTGCGAGATCAATTTACCATTTCATAAATTTTCATAATCAAAAAATGATTAATCATAATGATCGAGAAGGATCCAAGGGGATTGATCCAAGAGGATGCAGGAGAATTGATCTAGGATGATCCAGGAGGATTGATCCAAATGGATCTTTAAAAAGTATCATTGGCATGGTAAAAAGGCTCAAAACTCAAAGTGGTAGAATCTGGATAAACTTAGCATCGGATCGAAGTGCTCGTCATCCTGATTCCAACAATGTGAACAAAACTCGAATCTACACTGATATGAAGAAGTTAGAGAAAGTCAAAGTTAGGTCTGACTCAGACAGGAGGCAGGAGAAGATGACATGGAAAAACTCTTCAGCAAATGGGGAAGCACCAAGTGGCAGGGGGCTGTTGACCCTGCATTTTGCTAGTCGCAGAAGGTAGAGGTTTGAGGTTAAGGAATCGGCCCCAGCACTACCAAGTTGTGATTGCGATATTCCAATCACGGATCGGAGGTGAACCCATTTTACATAATCAGCCCCAGTAGAGTCAGGATGCAATGCAATAATCGCCTATCACAATCACAAAGGGAAGTGTTTTACGAATCGGCCCCCGACAGTCAGGTTTGTGACTGTGATATTGCAATCGCATATCGCACAACACGCGTTCTTAAAACAATAAGACCCACCTATTTAGATTTTCCAATACTCCCAGATGTGATATGGTATAGAGTGTGGTTTTGGAAATTTGTCGGGTCTGCCTTTATTTCAGAATGCTTATTGCCAAGGATTCATGTGTGTCTATCAGTTTAAAGTGTCGATTCTATGTGTTATACAGTAGGTTTAGGAGTATGCACTAATTCATCTGCCGGTTTGAGGTTAATGTGAAATGATATGTGAACTATTTCCAATGGATTTTTTTCCATGTCTAACATGTTGTTATTATAGATCTGAGAATCTTTGTTTGAAACAAACCCACTTACTAAACTTTTCATTTGTTGAAACTGTCTGGTATAGGAAGGAATATGCCCACCATAATATAAATTGGGCTATCCGTATAGCGAGAGGGGAGAGAGAAGTAGAGAGAAGCATATATTTATAGAGTAGAGCAGTCAAAACTGCTCCTGGAAGGTGGTCAGAACCTTACCTTAGAAATCAGAAGGTTCTGAGAAGGTGCTGAAAGCCCGATTATCTGAATTGGGTGTTCGGATAGGCAATTCTACACGATTCTTCACAAGGAAATCGGTGGTGTTGTCTTTTTCTAGGGTTGGGCTCTCCATTTTTCACCTATATTACGGATTGGAGGTATAAGGGTGTTATGTGAAATCTACTTGTACTTCTCTCTCTTCATGCCATTTAATGAATGAGGGCCTCCCCACTATTGAGTAGGGCCTGAATATGTATTCCAAATTGGATGAACTTCATAATCAAATCTTTGTGTCTTGATCTCATGCATGATTATGTATTATTTTTTATTTTCATATTATATGCTTATGTTCCATGGTTTTGTAGTACTCTATTTTATGTAATTTTGATGCATCTATAAGCAAAAATATATTAGATCAAGTGGTATTAAGGTAGGGCTTAGTTGATGTCAATTGCAAGAGTACGCTAACCAGAAATAAGCCTTAAATGACATGCATCACGAAGAGGAGACATGGCAGATGTTGAAACTCGTTGGGAAGAGAAGTGATCTTGTTGATGTTAAGAGTTGCGAGTGTGAATGACCGAGTGTGCAGCAATGGAGAATGATAAAGAAATGCATGAGACCTTCCTGTGAATGTCCAAAATGGTGGACATCATGTATGAAGCATATGAGAAGAGTGTTGGGTGTGGAAGTCATCATAGAGTCACATGGTTGTTGTCTGCCCTTGTTTTTGTAATGTAATGTCAGCTTAATAGAACTATCCATGGTCCACATACTCTAAGTGTAGAAAAAATCAAGGAATGAATGAATAGAATAGAAGCATGATGAGTCTAAGAGATTGAGTTGAAGTGTAAAGTGTGTCTTGGGTAGTAGAGTAGGAGAAGGATCTGCAGCTGAGTCCGCAGAGGCCTAGTAGTTCATAGTTGAGTGCGTAGACCACTGTAGCTAAGTGCACAGGGCAAGTTGAGTCTATAACCGTGGGAAGGATTAATAAAGAGAAGTGTACTATTTATTTGTTGCGCGAACTCATATGAATGTGATGTATAAATAAATATAACCTAAGGCATCCATTTATGCAAAGATAACTAACTAGTGTAGGAAGATAAGTAAGATATCAAGTGTGACTTAGGGACATATTGCAGAGCCCTACTCCAGTAGCGCGGAATCCCAAAGCCCCTGGTTAGGGTTGTGCGAAGGTAATTATATCAGGGCACAAGGGACAAGGAAGTGCGCGAAGTAACCTACACGAAGGGTTAACAGTTGGACCAATTCAACCTATCAGACATCTCAAGGGTTGGGAAACCTAGTTCCAGCACCCCCCATACTACTTTGGGTGAGACCTCAGTCTGTGCTCCATGGACTATTGCTAAAAGGGCTAATAATACAAGGATTTGTTTGGCTAATTAACTCTGAACCTGGTTCAGGCCCCAACAAGCCAACAAATGGTTTCGTTGTCAGGATCGGGATCTGCATAGAGATGTCTGATGTCGTATCACTGGAATCCAATTAACAAAGGAATTGAGGATTGGTTGGATAGGAAGATTCACGAGTTCGCGGTGCAAGAGAAAAGGAATCCATGACTATCAAAGGAAGAGTGGTTAGACTGCTACTTGTACATAGAGATCCACAAAAGTTTGTTTTCATCCTTCCCTATTGAGCTATACGAGTGGATCCCAAAGCTAGTAGATAGCCAAGGAAGGTACAAGCTCGACAGACCTATGTGGACTCCAGAGTTGGTGCACAGATTGGAAGCATCAGACGATAAGATTGTGCATGTTATTGATCACTGGTTCAATCAAATTATCGGAGGAATCATCACTGAGTTTGCGGTAGACACTTCAGTCAGCTACAGCGAGGCAGAGTGACGCTTCCTCAAAGGACTGTGAAGTAAGTACGTTAAATCTTTGAACACTTGGATTAAAATGCTACTATGTGAAAAGAGGGTTATGTGAATAAATTGATGTTCGGGGCTATGCAGAGTGGGAGAATCTACAAAAGCGAAGGTAGTAGAGAACTAGAAACTAGCCCCTTGATTTCACCTTCGCGAGGGGACAAGGAAGAGCTCGCAAAGGTCTCACCAACAAGTGCAATCAATTTGATAAGGTAGAGGATTCCATGCATACCACCCCCACCCACACCACTACCAGTTTCTCCATATTCACCCCCATCTTCATCCATACAACCTCCACCACCACCGCGAGTCAATATGGCGAGTGTGATAAAGTTGCCAGTGTTCAAGGGAGTAGGGAATCAAGATCTAGACTAGTTTTGGTTCGTGATAAAAGATGTATGGAAGCGTAGGGAGTTATGGATGATAATATAAAGAAACTGACATTGGTCAGCCCTCTGTAGGATCACATGCTGACTTGGTACATTAAGCATTCCAATGATAATCCAAATACGGGGATTGTGGATATCCAAACTGCGCTGAACAAAGAATTTAGCAGGCCAAAGTTAGAGGTGTATTCGATCATTGGGTTCAAGGAAATCAAAATGATACCAGGCGAGACCCCTTGCGAGTTGGATCAGAGACTGAAGTCCACAATTCATGAAGCTAACATGATGTTTATGGATGGACAACACTACGAATGGTTTGCAGCATCGTTAACGCTGCATTTAGGGTACGCGCTATCACAACAGGGGCTAACAACTCAGGCTGAGGCCTTGGAGATCGCGATGAAACTACACGAGACCCTGATATAAGATCCCAACCTAGGAGTTCAGCAGATTCACCCGCCGTTGAAAAATTTGTGCCTTGGGATGCAGAGTTTGAAGCAAGACAGGATAGCTCGCCCAAAAGTGCGCGATGAGGTATGGTGCATAAAGTGCAAGGGTCAATGACACGACAAGGACCATTGCCAGATGTTCACAAATTACCTCACGGGAGGAGGACCAATTCCATTGAGGCCGGAGGCACAAGCAGGACTGAGCATAGCACCTACATTGTGGTGTCAAATTTGTCAAATAGGAGGAAAGCATGCTATAAATAACTACCATTTATTGTAGAATTACACACAGAATTCACAATAATTGTTTTGTAATATATGTAGATCAGTGGCACATGATGAGTTCACGTGTAGAGGTTATGAGCTGATGATGGATCAGACTCCTACTTACAGATTTCAGGCTAAAATGCGGTCGCTTGACCAGAACACAAGGATTGCGTGAACCGGATTTCAGGGGCGTAGATGAGGCCGAGGTAGAGAATGACCTAGAATAAGTCATGGACAGCTGATATGTTACAATTGCAGAGGGCCAGGACATTATGCTCACGATTGTATGAATCTAGCATGACCATCATGCTTGTATTGTGCATTGTTTGATCATGAGACAGAAGATTGTCCCACACTGATAGCGAGGTTGTGCGATAAAGTGGCACTCCAATCTCCCCCGACTTAGAACCTAAAAATGAGGAGGTCTGAGTCACAGGAGGAAGACCCTAATGTGAATATTATGCTTCGAAGTGGAATTATGACACGAGATGACAAAGGCAAGCAGCCTGAAGAGAGTACTTGGGTTCGTAAGGCTCTAACGAAAGAACCAAACTTCGATTTGGAGCATGCTAAGGAAACCTTCATGGAAGCCAGGAAGAGATTTGCTGATGCCTCCACTTTAGGAAGCAAAGACAGATTAGAGATGGAAATGGACCCATCAATGCTTACAACATTCCTGCAAACATCCATGAAGTTGTTGTGTGATAGCAAGGCTATAAAGGGGCTACAGGAACTCATAAATAGATGCACTGGGACTGCGCTATGAGAAATGCATGTAGTTTAGAAGCTTGGAAAGCACACGACACGAACGGGAAGGGAAATGAGATTGACTGCATAAATTGGATAATATGAGATGGACCAAGTGATTATGGATCTAGGATCAGATGCAAATTTTTTGTCGAATCATACATGGGAGTGCATGGGAAGGCCTACATTGCAATGGTCTCGTCTCCAACTACGAATGGCGAACTAGAAAAATATCCTACTTATGGGGCGATTACAAGGAATCACAGTCGATATCGAAGGAGAAAGCGCACTAGCATACTTCGAAGTAATAGAGATTGTTGATGACAACAATCCCTATCTTGTGCTATTAGGAATAGATTGGGCCACTAACATGAAATGGGGTGATAAATCTGAAGAAGCACAAGATCTTTGAGAAAAATTCTCTACGTGTAGTTGTACCTTTGGACCTTGCAGAATGATTGCGCTACACGGATCCAATACATGACTATGACAATGATGACATTTTGGACTGCATCTATAAGATAACTGCACGAGAGCAAGACTAGGTAAATCCAACCATGGATGGAAAAATCTCGTGGAAGCGTGAAAGCTCTTGATTCGGATGAGGAGATAGAACGATGGAAGAACCGGTTACACGAGGTAACCAAGTTGAATGGTAACATGACGACGAGATCACTACGTTGCATATCAATGGAGGTAAGGGATCTGCCTGCGTAGGATGGGATAAGTAAGGTGGATGACTTCTTGAACAGATTCGAAAGGGAGGTGCCAGAATAGGAACGGTTCAAATTTTTGAAATGGGTACTGCGCACTGCGCCTGCGAGGTGGTGGGGTACGCACCAAGGAAGCTTCAGGGACTAGCACGAATGTAAGAGAATGATGCACATGCAATTTGGGAAGCCTTAGATGTGATAAACAGACAAGATTTCCAGACGAAACGGTCCACGTGCCCACTTGTCCAGATAGATACAGGCATATGGTACAAAACCTAATCAGATGCACACAATCTTCGCATTAGGAGACATGGTCAGTAAGCATGTGCAGGTGTGGCAATGGCGTGAACAACCCCTCCGATTGGAACCATGGAGTATGGAAATACCAAGTGTGCAAAAGGTTATCCACACAGAAGCCTTTAACGAAGTATGTGAAGCACCGAACAAGGTCCACAATGCGTAGCGGACTAACTGGGACCTATGCGTACTAGCGGTTATGTGGGATTATAGGAGCACGTGCAAGAAACTAACGACACAGGCATTTCTGAGTCCGGTGTATAGCACAAACATTGTAATCCACATATCCCCATAAGGCATAAAATTCCTAGTCCATGCATGGCAGCACCAGCAAATATGACGGTTCGCAAAACATTGGAAGAAGGGGTAGCGTAGCCGAATGAAGCAGAATACTTGGGACCTAACGAGGAAATCCGATAGGGTGACCTTAGGCTCTGAAAAATTATGAAAGATAAGGTGAGATTAAGGGAGAATAGCACTATGACGGAAGTGGAAGTCAAGAAGATTGAGGACACGATAAAGGAACATTTTCTTGATAAGAAGACCAAGGTTATAAAACAGGGTGCGAATGATCACGTTGAAAAAATTGGGGGCTATCACCATGAATTGATTAGTTTGATGCCTTGGCTTCGACCACATTTTACTAATCGAATCAACCATGGTGGCACATTGCAGATGATGATGTGTGTGACACTGCCCGTAACAATAAAAGGTGGGTATTTTCTAGGAAAAGTGATGGATTACTGAATGAAATCCTATACAGGTGGCGCGACCGCCTGACTAGCTAGGGGAAGTACAGTCTTAGTACTCCAGGTAGTTGAAAGGAGGCATGGGAATATAAACTACTCTACCTAAGATCTGCACAATGTTGGAGCTGCATGCAGGAGTAAAGTGTCACAAGGTCCACGACTGTGAAAGGAGGGTAGCGCTGCTACGTGGGTTAGTCGAAAAGTGACTATTGGAGTCATTATTCATGATGTGATACTCAACTTGAGACAAAATGGAGCTGGCGACAGACATTTAAGATGCGATTTATGGGCAAGATTTGGGAAAATCTACCACCAATGGAGCATTAATGAACCAGATTTGGGGGGAACGGTCCAATTGAAATTCAAAACGTGCTATAAATTACAAAGGGTTGCCCAACAAGCAACACTTGGTCATTTTTGAATTGAGTTATGGAATACCTCATGTATTCTGAGCAGAGCCCTATTTGACCTATGTAGAGAATTAATTGAGCCCCTGATTATGCGAGTGATAGATTTCTGGATGGACACGATGGTAACATCTGAGGAAGTTATGGAAATTTCACCGTCGAAGAGGCCGCACAGGCCTTGACTGTGGGTGATGCCCATGAAGGCATCGAGATTGTGGTAGAAATCCCTAAATCACTGCACACATCGAGGCCAAAGAAAGGCAAATGGTCGATGATTTCTATCTGTGTATCCCCTTGAAACCCTTTGCACAACAGGTTAATGATGGATGAGAAAGGGAAGGCAGTTAACTTGGAAACCGATGAGGAGGATGTAGACCTGAAGGACATTATAATTGAAGAAGACAAGGAAAAAGGCATGCAGGAAGAAACTGAGCCTGTGCACCCTCCAACAAAGCTGCCCACCTATACCTCCCATGAAAGGGGAAGGAAAAAGTGCCCAAGGATCTTGATGAGAGCAAGAGCTCTCTCTAGACCCTGCTCCTCCTAGACGACATCATTTTTGTAGGCATGCACTTGGGATGGGTGCCTAGCTTGAAATTTGAATATTTGGATCTCGCTGACAATGAGAAGTTCCCTCACCTAGAGACCGCGCAGCTCATGAAGCCCAAGCAGAACACCGCGGCGGGGGTTACCAAATTAAAGCCATGAAAGTGGTTACGTGGAGTGGAAAAGGTAGGGTTATTAAAACTACTCTGAGTGCCACATTTCCACTGTGCCCCAATAGCAATTTTCATCATCAGGTAGCTCCTCTGCTTGGTGCATGGTGGGTGTTTGTGGTTGGAGGAGCCCATCCCCATCACAGACCACCTAATCCACCACATTACCCGACTCCCATGCAAAGGAGAGGACCTCACAAACATCTTGGAGGGGAAGAGCACTGGCTTGGCCATCGTGGAGTCCATGAAGAGGAAGTATAAGCTAGAGAAGAAGAAATGGAGCTACACCATATCCAACATCAACAACAAAGCAGTTAAAGTGGTGACCCAAATACTGGCAAGTAAAGTTATGCGCATGTGTCGTGCAGATGTGGTATCCACGCCTGTGGTGGCACTTGCTGAGTAGTGCATGGAGGGAGTCCAGTTTAACTGGTCCGAGTTCCTATGCAAGGAGTTCCTGGAGAATTACTGTGAGGCCTAGGAACAAGGCAAAACGTGTCACTATGCATGGATTTTTCGATCCATAATGCTCGTGGTAGGGGAATTACCGGAGGAGAGTTATTTCCCCACAATTAACAGGGATCTACTGGAGGCCACAAAGTACACTTTGCTCTGGGCCACAAAGGATGAAAAACGGATCCGTGATAGCAAGATATTTCGGGTGTTCATGGAAATGAACATCAGAATGGGGATTAACCACAAGTCGCAGTTATCACCCACTGTCTACAATAGCCTGTAGAGTTTTGAAGAATTTAAAGCGGACCTCGACAACATATATATCAGAGCACACAAGGACCTGACCAAAAAATGGAGAGAGCTACCCTTTGTAGCCATAGATGACATAATTTTTGATGTACTAGAGACATGGTTGCCGGAGTGGTGCGCCCCAGACATCGCGGCAATAGAGAAGTCTGCAGCCCAGAAGAAGAAAGAAGAGGCCAAACTATGCATGGCACAGTTGGAAGAGAAGAGAATGTAAGAAGCAGCAGCAACAAAAGCTCAAGAGGCAAGGTACATTGCACAGATAGTAACATAACATAAAAAGGCCATAGCAACAACAACAACACAAGAGGCAGCCGAGAAGGCATGCGAGGGTCAGAAGTCGCCTTCGCATGGGTAGGAAATAGAGGATGAAGAGGGTGGGAAAGACCCACAAACTACGTCAACACAACTGAAGTGCTAGCACCCAAGTAAACAGGTGGGGCCATGCAAAAAGGTCAAGGCCTCAAAGTTTTCCATTGACCCAATCACCCTTACTAAGGGTGATCTGCACGACATCAGCAAGAAAATGCGCAATGTCATCTCTAAGGCCCTACAGAACTTCGCCAAGAGAACCAGATTGTGTCGGGGCCCCTCAAAGCAGAGCTGCAGGAGTTGCAGGTGCACACTCCTTAGGTTGGTATCCTTTCAACTAGACTCGTAGTAAGGAAAACTGTAGTAGAGCAGAGGTTGCGTGCTCAGACAAAAAATACAATAGTGCTACCAAAAAGGGCACTGGTGACAACAAATGAGGCTGACTGGCCTACGATTAGCACACTGAAAGGTAGCAAGATCAATATGTATGCACTCTCACAGGAGATTCTATACATTCTACAGGATGGGATTACTATAAAACTATGGGCTAGCGGGAGCTGCACGTTGCAAGTACTACGCGAGCAAAAGATCAACATGGAATAGTTGAGCTTGCAGTGTGACAAAGTGGTGTTATAGAAAAAGCAGCTGGTACAGGTACTGGACGAACCCTGTCAGATGGTCCCTCAGCTAGCCATCCCAGCAAAAACACCAGCAGAGGTGCACATCCATAGACTAGCAGCAAGGGTGTGCAAGGCGCGAGAGGAAATGACAAAGGTTTAGCTAGAGCTGAACCTTCAGATAGCAGAGTTGTGATTGAAGCTGTAGTCGTCCACCCCTCTGGAAGTAATAGAACAATGTGATAGTTCTATTACATCAGGGCTAGAAGAGATCGACAATGCAGTAAGGGACTACACTAGAATGTTGGAGGAGTCATTTGAGGTCCTCACAAATCTGTAGGAGGACCCTAACATCTAGCGTTTAGAGACAGAGGCATGTGAGCTCCAGCAATATGAAAATGTCAAAGAGACTGTGTAGACGGTGGCCCTCACTCAAAGGCTCACACGAATGCAACAGGCCAAAGTGCTGAAAGAGAAAGTGGATGTTGCACAAGACCGAGAAGCAATTCTGAAGGCGCATGTTTAGCCCTGCATTGAAGAGGCCTTCACCATTACCGCAACAATTGAAGTCAAGCTCACACAAATGTAGGGGACATAGGAATGAATGCAGGGAAGTAGTTTCAACACCACGGTCTCGGAACAGGGGGTACAAGAGATTCAGCAGGCGGCTACTCAATGCATTGCTAACCTTGCAGTGATTTGAGCAGAGTTGGACGGACTCCACACTGACAGAGTGACTTGAGGGTGAGTCACGATTTTTGTGTTGGGAGCTTGTTGGGCATGGAATACCCCTAAGGCATGTCTTGGGGCGTAAAGCCCAAGTTTGACCAAGTCCTTTGTAAATACTCTGCGATTTGTGGGTGCGGAGCGTGAAGTCATAATAGAGTCATAGAGTTGTTCACCCTTGTTTTTGTAATATAATGTCAGCTTAATAGACCTACCCATGGACTGCAGACCATGGGATTTTATAAATAGAGCGAGGCTCTAAGTCTAGAAAACATCAAGGAATGAATGAATAGAACATAAGCATGATGAGTCTAAGAGATTGAGTCGAAGTGTAAAGTGTGTCTTGGATCATAAAGTAGGAGAAGGCTCTACAGCTGAGTGTGCAGAGGCCTAGTAGTCCGCAACTAAGTGCGTGGACCCCTGCAGCTAAGTGCACAGGGCAGGTTGAGTCTGTAACCATGGGAAGAATTAATAAAGAGAATTTTTATCATATTTCTATGTATCTTTTCCTGTTTTATGTATTATTGGGTATAATTTACAAGTGTACTATTTATTTTCTACGTGAACTCATTTGAATGTGCTGTATAAATAAATATACTTAAGGCATCCATTTATGCGAGGATAACTAATTGGTGTAGGATGATAAGTAAGATCTTAGGTGTGGATCAGGGACATAGTGGAGAGCGCTACTCCAGCAGCGTTGAAGCCCCATTGCCCCTAGTTAGGGCTTCGTGAAGGCAAGTATATCAGGGCCCGAGGAACAGGGAAATGCGCGAAGTAACATGCATGAAGGATTAATATTTGGACCAATTCAACCTCTCAGACATCTCAAGGGTGCGGAAACCTGGTTCCAGCACTGCCCCACACTACTTCGAGTGAGACCTCAGTCCATGCTCCGTGGACTGTTGCCGAAAGGGCCAGTAGTATAGGGATTTGTTTGGCTAATTAAATCCAAACCTAGGTCAAGCCCCAACAAGACAACAAAGAGAAGAGAGGAGGAGATAGAGAGATCATAGAGTGATGCGTCATCCACATCTTTCAGTGCTTATGCATCTTATTCATCACCTTCCTTGAATGAGGAGATTAACCAGAGACTTCAAGAATAAAACATTGAATAAAGGAGTCTTCTACAGGAAGAGAAGGAGGAGAAACAGAGGTTGTTATGCCAGTTGCAAGCCAAGGATGGGGCCTTGGAAAAGTTGCAATGTAACCCTAATGAGGTAAAAAATTCTTCAACTTCGTGTATTTTTCTTGATGATGATTTTGTCATCTTTTAAAACCATAATATAGGAATTGGGTCCAAACTATTAAAGAGAATGGGGTATGAGGGGAAGCACCTCAACATTAATGGCCAAGGCATCATAAACCCCATCCAAGTAGAGGAATTACCTCAACATATAGGATTTGGATATGTCAGGAAGGAGGTTGGGGAATGTGCCAAAATAACCAGTGAACCATCAACGACAGAATATGAGAAGCCCTCATCAGTTCTTTCCAAATCAACAGTGGAGGTAAAGATGTTGATTTATCTTCAGTTTCATCTTTGCATGATATAATTTCTGTTGGAACTGTGGAAGTACCCATTACAAGAAAAACATGAGACTCCTCACTGAGATGAGGTACAAGGAAGAAGAAGGAATTGGTGTAAATAACCAAGGCATAACTCAGCCATTGGAGGTTTAGCAAAGATCTTGATTCGCAAGGTTGGGGTGCACTGAAGGACAATGCTCAAAGATGTCAGAAGCTTCCACGACATTGTTGAAACCATCGAGGAAAGAGGATGATGGGAACACATCACCATCAAGCTATGGATGTATACATTGCAGAGAAATTCCTGAGGCAAGCTCTTGTTTCCATGATCATACTAGAGACTAGCAAGAAAGGTATAACCAATCTCGGTATTCTAATGTTCATTTTGATTACAACCGTATTGTTAATAATGAACAGAAATCATGGTATCGAAGAACATTTAGTTTTTTTGGATTGCATAACCATGTTTTTTTTAGTGCTAGAGAAGAATAACAACATGAAATGGGATGAGGCGTGAAAGACTCTCTCGACAGCAGGTAAAGAAGAAGGTAAAGTAGATCTGGAGGAAGAAGGCTTACTGTATTCATTGCAACAGAGGTGGTCATCAAAGAGCCACATGTTGGAGGCTCCATCAAGAGAAACGTCGCAAGGACAAAGAATCCATGCATGAACGAGTGAAACAGTTGTTTGACCAATGAATGTGCCACAAGGAGACAACCCAGTCACTTTGATAAGTGAGAGATGGTTCTTCTAGGTGTGGTAGAATTTCATGGTCTTATTTTTGCAAATCATGTGTTGCATTTTAAGCTGTAAAAGTGATGATGTGTCTTCCATCACTTGTTGCAGCAATAATGATGTTTGGCCTTATTTTGTGTTGCATTTTAAACTATGAAAGTGATGATGTATTTTCCAGCACTTGTTGAAGCAACAATGTTGTTTGGCCTTGTATTGATACCTCAAATATTGTTTCCATTTTTATGTAGACTTAACCACAAAGTATGTGTCATAAACTCGTGGCAAGTATGGGATGCTTGGCTCATTTTTTTGGTTACATAGTGAGACATGTAATTTTAAAGATATTCTACTACAAGTTTGCAGGGGATGCATATGTCGCTTCATCGCTTATGGCTCTGAAGGAAAAGGGTCAAGGAGAAGGAATGATGACCTGTTAGGACACTTGTGGTGCAGAAAATGTACATAATAGTTGATATTATTTAATTCTTTTGGACGACCAAAATCTTCTCTTAGTGGGGAGGATTGATCCAAGAGGATCCAAGACGATTGATCTAGGAGGATTAATCTAGGTGGATCTTTAAAAAGTACTAGTGGCATGGTTAAAAGGCTCAAAACTCAAAGTGGAAGAATCTGGATAAGCTTAGCATCGAATTGAAGTGCTTGTCATCTTAATTCCAACAATTCAAATAACACTTGCATCCAAGATCATATGAATAAGTTAGAGTAAGTAAAATTTAGGTTTGACTTGGATAGGTGGCAGGAGAAGATGATGTGGTAGAACTCTTCAACGAATGGGGAAGCACCAAGTGGCAGGCGCCATTGTCCCCACATTTCTCTCATCGCAAAATGTAAAGGTCCATGGTTAAGGAATCTCCCCTAGTATTACCAATTTGCGGTTGTGATATCTTAATCGCAGATCATAGGCAAATCAGTTTTACATAATCAGCCCTGGCAGAGTCAGGATGCGATGCGATAATCCCATATCACAGTCATAAAGGGAAGTGCTTTATGAATCGGCCATGACAGAGTTAGGATGTGATGTGATAATCGCATATTGCAATCACAAAGGGAAGTGCTTACAGAATCGGTCCTTGACAGTCAGGGTTGAAATTGCAATATCGCAATTGCACATCTTACAACGCACATTCTTAAAACAGTAAGACCTTCTAGTTCTATCAATTGCAATTTGTCGATACTCCCTGATGCGATATGGTATAGAGCGTGGTTTTTGAAACTCGTCGGGTCTTCCTTTATCATAGAATACTTATTACCAAGGGTTTAGGTCCACCTTTCGATTTAAAGTGATGATTCTTTGTGTTATCCACTGGGTTCAGGAGTATGTGAAAATTCATCTACCGATTTGAGGTTAATGTGAAACGGTCTGTGAACTGTTGCCAATGGAGGTTTTTCCATGTTTAACAGGTTGTATTCTAGATCCAAGAATCTCTGTTTGAAACAAACTCGCTTACTAAACTTGTCATTTGATGAAATTGCCCGGTTTATGAAGGAATCTGCCCACCATAATAGAAATTAGGCTATCTGCACACCGAGAGGGGAGCGAGAAGTAGAGAGAAGTGTATATTTATAGATCATAGCAGCGGCACCTACTCCTAGCATGTGTCTAGAACCTTACCTCAGAAATCAGAAGGTTTTGAGAAGGTGTAGAAAGCCCGCTTATCCGAATTGGGTGTTCAGATAGGCAATTCTGCACGATTCTTCGGTAGTGTTATCACTCAGGTTTTTCCCTGCTTCCTATAGGGAATACGGCCGAGGTAACCACTAACCAGTCTTTTAGTTATAGGTACTAGACTACTTGCAACCAGAGAGGGCTCTCTCTTTATAATTTAACATTGTTGTGGCTGATTCTAGGCTAGTTATGGTGCACTGATTTTGTTTTATATTTGGTTGGGTGGTGAATTCAAATAGAGCTGGTGTACAAATTACAGAACAGTTTGGACCATTGGGCAATGGAGTTCATGATGGTGTACTACTGAAGTATTTCTCTGAGGGAAGGGTATTGCTGCAAAGCCAGATAGGCATTTGTGGAACAATTTTTTTAAATTTGGGAGATGAAAGTGTAAGATCAGTGAGTGAAAGGCAGTCAAGAATCTTTCACTATGCTAATTGGGGGAGAAAGTGGGAGTATTTTTTAAGAGCAACTAAGAATTCCTAAGTAATATTCACAGTGAGAGAATTAATTTAAATATGAGTAATTGAGAATTCATATCCATGGCTAATTCTGAAGAAAACATATTTAGAAACAGAGATTGAGCAGAGGGTGTATTTAAACAAGTCCTAAGCTATTTTTTTTCCGTGTTGCTAAGATCATGAAACATATGTGAATTTTTGCATACACATAAAGATAAAACACAGTTCAGAGTAACTTATTGTTCCATTAAATGACACAGGAATTCGGCGGCATAACACAGTCCTTCATTTCCACCTTCAGATAGTAAAGAGACCAGGAACTTCACCAACAATTCGTATTAGCAAAAAGTCTGAGGTATACAATGCAGCTTTTCAGAGAGAGATTCACCAAAACCGACCCCCAATACGTTCTATGGGGGTGTATATATACAAAAATAGAAGTTAAAATATCTAGATGATGAGTCATTGTGTAATAAATTACATCACCAACTCTGTCAAAGAAGTAAATGAAAGAAATAACTGCAGTAGTTAATTTTGGTATGGAAACTGTCTTTTGTCAGACAAGTTTTGACTTTTCGGATCAACAAAGTTGGCTGTAGCTACTTCTTTAATCTGCGTTTGCTGAGCACGCTGTCTTAGTGCTTTGCTGAGTCACTACCCTGATGCTTTTTGTAGTACATGTGTGTTTGATTATTTGCTGACCTGTACTGAGACTGAGATTTGAAGCTGACAAAAGGAAGAGTAGACCAAAATTACCTGGGAAATACTTCCAACATTGATTGCCACCAATCAGCTGGGGGTAGCTGATGTCTTCGTATCTTTATGAGTGTTTCATCTGCTTCAGTATATCTATAGAAATTTGGAGGCACTTCAAACAGATGATTAATCTCATGCTCAATAAAAAATAGATTTTCCAATTTGTCATATAAAGATTGCCTAGCAGGAGGTCCTGCTTCTTCTGTGGAGCTTGTAGATGCTATAATCTGATTTTCAACATAATTGTTGATTCTGGTGGTGTACTGCTCACACGACAGTAGTTGTCCAGTATCGGTCACTAGGCTGGGTAATCCTCTGCTTTGTAATGTGCTATTTTTGTCCTGAAATCATTTACTTCTACCTGCATCTCCTGACATTTCCTTTCCAGAGTCTGTGTGAAATTTCTTAAGGTCAACACTTTCTTTGCTGTCACGATAGTCTCTGTTCAACTGTGGATGTCCAGTGCTGCCAATTCTTCCTTCGTGTGAGTGTTAAGGAAATGAATTATCTTGTTGGCCTGCTCAGGCATAATCCCCAATGCTGCTCTGGCCTTCTGTATTTCAAATTGAGCCATACCTATTAATTCAATTTGCTCATGTATAGCCTGTATTGATCGCCATTGGTCATTGATTGATTGGCCAATTTTGGCCCACAAAATCTTTTTGATCTCAGCCAAAGCTTTGTCTAGAGATAGTTCTTTTTCTAAGGCCTTCACTCTGGTCTCTGGGGCTTTTATTTCCCTTTGCTTCTCATCCACTATCATTTTAGAGTTGTCATAACTGGCCTCTCGTTTGGCCAACTTTTCTTTGGCCTCCTTTACTTCTATCACTTGAATTTCAAGCTCCTTGACAGCTTTCATTAGGTCCTCCATACTCATACTGGATTCTAGTGTTGTTGTTGTTGCTGTTGTAGCATCTGTAGTTGATGTAGTCGTTGTAGGTGCTGGAATGGGAGGAGGGGCTGCTGCTGTTTGTGTATGAGGAGCAGGGCTAAGAGTTGTAGATGTTTGAGGGGGTTGGGAGGTTGGCTCCCCTTGTTTATCTTGCAAGGATTTTTCCAATTCTGCCTCCATCTGCAGTATTCTTTGATTCATCTTTAGAAGCAGATCCATGGTGTCATCAACCTATTTTTCTTGTACAAGTTCTGCAGTTTGAGGGTGAATGGTTGCAGGCAGCTTTGCCTGCTTTCTGAGTGCAGCAATATCATCCTCCTTCTTCTTCATAGGGGCCTTGATACCCTTTGGATCCTTAGGATCATGTCCTATATCAACAATAATATCCTCCAACGTTTTTATTCGGTTATCCTTGGCAATAGAGGACATCCTTTCTAGATCTAACTGAGTATTTGTATTTTTCAATGATTCTTTTAACTGATGGGCCAGCATGGCCTTGTCTACAAGTGTGGCATAGACCATTTCCCCTGTTTTCTTCTGCAGTTCAATTTGATCCATGGGATGTATGTCCTTGGAGAGGACTTCCATGTTTGTCTTTATGTAGTCTGCAGATGATTTGGGGTGTGGAAATTTAGGCTTGAAATGAGTAAAAAACATCTTGTCCTCCTTGATATCATAAGCTGTCATCAATCTTTGTTGCTTGGAGGGTGTTGTTTTTAAGAATTGATCATAAAGTTGTACTCTCAATAGTTCATTTTGTGCCTTGATTTCCATGAAAGTTCCTTTGATACCAGCTAGCTGCTTGCCCTGCTGCCTGGAAGAAGATACCTCTGTACTATGTTGCATACCCTGTTCTTGCTGAAATGAGCTGGTAGCAGTCTGCTGGCTAGACTCTGTCTCTCTGTTCTGGCTCTTTACCATTTCTTCACCGATTTCTTCTTCAGCCTCAGGATCAATTCTTTGCCTCTTGGCTTCTGGTTGCTGTGTTGACCTACTTGGAGGTGTGGGCTCCTCTCTATCTCGTTTCTTACCTCTCTCCTCATTAAGAGGAGTTTGCAAGACTGGAATTTGTGATGTTTCAGTTTGCTGTAGAGGGGATTGCCCTTGACTCTGATCTTTGGATGTGGTGGGTTGTTCTGTCTCTGTCTCCTGCTGTGCATCCATCACTTCTTTTCCCTTTGCTGTAGCTGTTGTTGTTGTAGATACTTGTTGGGCAGTTTGTGCAGCTGTGGCCATGGAGGTGCCTTCCCCGACTTGGAGTGGCAGCTTGAATGTCACCTGGTGAAAAGAATCCAAGTCAAGAGTTTTCTCTAAGTCTTTGACATTTTGCTCCATTATCTCTTCTTGAGTAAATTCTTCAATTAATGTGCCTGGCACCCATTCATCTTTGTTGGCATATTGCTCAATTTGTAGAATTGGACAATGCTTATAAGCTAACAGCCTGGCCATGGAGGTGCCTTCCCCGACTTGGAGTGGCAGCTTGAATGTCTCCTGATGAAAAGAATCCAAGTCAAGAGTTTTCTCTAAGTCTTTGAAATTTTGCTCCATTATCTCTTCTTGAGTAAATTCTTCAATTAATGTGCCTGGCACCCATTCATCTTTGTTGGCATATTGCTCAATTTGTAGAATTGGACAATGCTTATAAGATAACAACCTATATTTGACTCTTCTAGCATTGATAAAGCCATCAGGGTCATAAGGGACCCACAAGAAACTCCTTTTTAGTTTGATTTGTTGCCCCAGT
This sequence comes from Pinus taeda, assembly GCA_000404065.3. Lineage (NCBI taxonomy): Eukaryota > Viridiplantae > Streptophyta > Pinopsida > Pinales > Pinaceae > Pinus > Pinus taeda. The sequence goes on from APFE031611611.1 coordinate 338,089, forward strand.
ATTTGATCAGCCTCTTGCCAACCATCTTTCTTGTTCATGATAAAGGGGCCTAGATGGTCTTTGAATTTCAGGTTAGCTTTCTTCTTGGCACTATGAAAATGAGTAAGATCTGAATTAATGAGCTGCCTATAGTATTCTAAGGAAAACAATCTCATGGGTACTTATCTTGGGAGCCTGTAGGGACAGAGCTCACAACAATAGATCCTGATGACAGTGTGATTTTGGTATAGATACCAATTGTTATCACTCAGGTTATTCCCTGCTTCCTAAAGGGAATACGGCCGAGGTAACCACTAACCAATCTTGTAGCTACAGGTCCTAGCCTACCGGTAGCCAGAGAGGACTCTCTCTTTATAGTTTGGCTTTGTTTGATGAGTGTTTTAGACTAGTTATGATGCATTGTTTGTTTGAATTTGGTAGGTTGGTGAATTTCTTTAGAACTGAAATATAGATTTACAGGACAGTTTGTTCCATTGGGAAATGGAGTTGAGATATTTGTGCTCTTGAAAGTGGATCTGTGGAGACAAAGTGTTGCTGCAGAGCAAGTTAGGCATGTGTGAAAACAATATATCAGATTTTTTGGTGAAAGTGGGAATTTAGTGAGTGAAAGGCAGTTACGAATCTTTCACTATGCTAATGAAGAAACATGAAAGTAATGCTTAAGAGCAGTTAAGAATTCTTAAACAGTATTC
>APFE031611619.1:2089-20456 GCA_000404065.3 Pinus taeda
ATCTGAATGTCTTGCAATGTTTGCATCATCCAAAGGAGTTGTGTGCAACAAGATGCAACAACCACATATTCTGCTTCAACTGTAGATAATGCAATTGAACTTTGTTTCTTGTTGAACCAAGACACCAATCTGGAACCCATATAGAATGCACCACCACTAGTGCTGTTTTTGTCATCCACGCTTCCTGCCCAATCTGCATCTGTATATGCATGAAGTGTGAGATCTGTATCTCTGGGATACCATAAACCAAAGTTTGTGTCCTTTGAAGATATTTAAAAATCCTTTTGACTACTTGAAGGTGTGCTTCCTTTGGATTGCTTGGAATCTTCCTATTCCCACTGCATGCATGATGTCTGGTCAGGTACCTGATAGATAGAGAAAACTACCAATCATGGATCTGTAGGTTGGTTGATGTACTGCTGTTGATTCATCATTTGCGCTGAGGTTGCATCCTGTTACCATAGGAGTACACACTGGTTTAGAATCTTCCATTCCATATTTCTTCAAGATCTGCTTGAGGTACTTGGTTTGTGATAGAAAATACCATCTTTATTTTGTTGAACTTGTAAACCAAGAAAATATGTGAGCTCACCAAGAAGGGACATTTCAAATTCTTTTTGCATTACCAAAGCAATGTTTTGACTCATGGCTTCTTCATTACTCCCAAAAATATATCATCAACATACACAACAAGTATTAGCAATTTATCATTGTCAACTTTTATATATAGATTGTTCTCAGCTAAGTATTTTGAGAAACCTTGTTGATGGAGGTATTTGTCAAGATGATAATACCAGGCCCTTGGAGCTTGTTTTACACCATAGAGATCCTTTCTGAGTCTGCATACAAGTTTTGGATAATTTCCATGGATGAATCCATCTGGTTGCTCAATATATACTTCTTCTTCTAGGTCTCCATTAAGAAAGGTAGATTTCACATCCATTTGATATACTTTGAACTTCTGAAAGCTAGAAAGAGTAAGGAACATGCTTATGGCTTCAAGTCTAGCGACAGGTGCAAAAGTTTCTTCAAAGTCTATACCTTCTTGTTGATTATACCCTTTACAAACAAGTCTGGCCTTGTTTCTAATAACTTCTCCATTTTCATTCAGCTTGTTTTTTAATATCTATTTGGTTCCTATGACATTCTTATCATGAGTTCTAGGAACTAATTCCCAAGTATTATTCTTTTCAATTTGCTCAAGCTCTTCATTCATGGGCTTGACCCAACATTCATCTTTGCATGATTCATGTACATTTTGCGGTTCGATGGAAGCGAGCAATGCTAGACAGCTTGAAGCTTCTGTAATAGTTCTTCTTGTCTGCACACCTGCCTCTTTCTGTCCCAAAATTTGAGTCTCTGGATGATTTTTCTAAACATATCTGGATGGAGTCTTTTCTTCTACCGTTATCTGCTCTTCTGGTGCTTCATTGGTTTCTTCTTCTTCAGCATTAGTCTGATTTGATGTGGAAGGATAATCCTCATCATCTTCCCACTCTTCAATTTTTACCTGCTTTGGAATTTCGCCTACTTCATCAACCACAACATCAATACTTTCAACAATTTTTCCTAGTATTTTATTATAACACTTGTACCCTTTACTTCAGGAAGAGTAACCAAGGAGAATGCCTTCATCTGCTCTAGGTTCAAACTTGCCAAGTTTTTCATCAGTCCTTTTGATGTAACGTTTTCTTCCAAAAACTTTGAATTATTTTACAGTAGGAGTTATACCATACCAAAGTTCATGAGGAGTTTGAGTGTTGTTTCCCTGAACATTCGTTTTGTTGAGAATAGTGACGGCAGCAAATGCAGCTTCACCCTAAAAGGTTGCAGGAGTTCCATACTCATCTAGCATAGCACATGCCATTTGTTGAACAATTCTGTTCATCCTTTCTACCACTCCATTTTGCCGACGAGTCCTTGTGGTAGAGAATTCCCTTCTTATTCCATGTTCTTCACAGAATTCGAAGAATTCATCCGAGGTGAATTCCCCTCCTCGATCAGATCTGAGACATTTGATTTTGCGATCTAATTCATTTTCAACCAAAGCTTTGAAGGCTTTGAACTTTTCAAATGCTTCATCTTTATGCTTTAGAAGTCCTATCCAGCACATTCTAGAAAAGTCATCAATGAACAATATAAAGTATTCTTCTCCACGAGGTGACTTTTTCCTTGATGGACCACATAAATCAATATGGACAAGTTCAAGTGGCTTACTAGCTGATCCTTCTTTCTCCGGGAAATGTGTTTTGGTTTGCTTACCAAATTGACATGATTTTCATATTGTATTTTTTGGAATTCTGATGTCAAGAAGATCACGAACAACCTGGAATTTGCATGCTTTCCTTATCTGAGGGATGCTTAGATGGCCCAATCTTCTGTGCCATAGCCAGTGTTCATCATTTTTTCTTAGATAGCATTGTTGTTGTCCTCCCTTCAGTATGTATAAATTATTTGGAGTTCTTATGCCTTTGATTACGGTTTCTCCTGTATCAAGCTCACAAACAACACATCCATTTGATCAAAATACCACTTCATTTCCTTGATCACACATTTGACTAACACTCATCAGATTATGCTTTAAACGATCAACAGACATAACATTCCTAGCTTTGACCTTTTCTTTTAAGATAACAGAGCCTTTACCTTTTATGACTGCAGGGATGTCATTCCAAATGAGACCTTCCTTTCCTTTTCTAAGGCACTATATGACTGAAGTTTTTCTTTATCACCAGTCATGTGTTTCAAGCATCCATTGTCAATGTACCATTAATTTTCTTATCCTTCTCCATATAAGGCTATACCACATCTTTCGGTTTGCAGTTCTTTCTTTTTCCATGTTTTGGGACCCAATGAAGCTTGCTCCTTCTGAGATGTTTCCTGAAATTTACTTCTGCATTCAGAGTCTTCATGACTGAAGTTGTTATAGATAGAGCATTCTATTTCATTTTCAAGAGCAGAAAAGTTATTGTAGGTCATTTTCATGACCCCAGTCACATTCCTTTGATTTCGTACTTCTCTAGTCATGACGGTCTTGTAAGCAACACATTGAGCAGCTTTGTGTCCGAAGTTATGACATGAAAAACATTGACCATTAAAGAAATTCCTGTGATTATCTAATCTACTGACCTGATGATTGTAGTTTCCATTGACATTCATTCTTGAAGCAAATTGAGAATGATTTACCTGTGGTTGGTTATCGCTTGTATTCGTCCTTGAAGTATATTGAACTCGATTTACCTGGTAATCTGCTTTAAGCCTCTACTGACAATTGTCAACCTGTTTATTTCTCCTTACTGCATCAAGATAGCTTTTGGAGGTTGATGGCTTCTGTGCTTGAGATGGTTCTTCAGTATATCCAAGACCTGTCTTTATAAGAGGATAACGCTGCACTTTGATAATTTCATCTAAAGTTTCTGATCCTTTAGCAAACTTAAGGTTGAGAGCTTTGTTTTCTCAATTTCTTTTCTTAGACCCACAATTTCACATTCTAACGTTTCATTGTGTTTTTCCCTTTCGGCAAGTTGGAATGTAAGAGTATCTATAATCATACTCTTCTCTTCTAAATAGACTATAAGTTTAGAAATTTCTTCATAGAGACCATCTTCATCTAAAGCATCCAAAAAATCATCATCTTCAAAAGCCATCAGTAGTCTATAATCATTATTATTTTCATCTTCATCACTATTTGATAAACCATCACTATCTTCATGCGTATAGTAGCTCTTTTTATTTACACTTTGTTTTCTATTCCATTTTGCTGATTCCTTACCTTTATCAAGCTTATCTTTGTGAGGAAATTTGGCAACATAATGACCTACTCTTCCACAAGAAAAACATTTGTAAGGTAGTTTACCTCTGAATCTTCCAGAACCCCGTTGAAGGTTCTTGACAAAGTTTGATTCTTCCTCTCCTTCTGACGTATGTCCTCACTCATTGAGTTCTCCTTTTCTTGAAGCTTTGAATGTGGCTTCTCTCATATCTGATGGATGCCCTTTTCTCATTTTGAAAGCAGTTAGGATTCCGTGCAGCTGTGACATAGTAATACTCTAAAGATCTTGCTTTTCTTCTATGGTAGAAACTTTTGATTCAAACTTAGAAACAAGGATCCTAGAACCTGTTCAACTAAAGTAACTTCTTTTATCTCTTCACCCAAGTTTTTCATGCAATTAACAATCTCATCTATATGTAAGAAATAATTAGCTGCACTTTCATCATTGTGCATTCTGGGAGTTTCATATTGAATTCTAAGAGTTGTAGTTTTGCACGTTTTCCCTAATCGTCTCCTTCATAGCTTAGAATGATCTTGTCCCATATTTCTTTGGCAGTTTTGAGCTACATAACCTTGACAAATTGTGATTGTGACAGACTCCCCAATAGAGTATTGACAACCTTTGCATTTGTTTCATACTGCTTTTAACCTGCCATATTTGTAGGAGTTGCTGATGGAAATGTGTATCCTCCTTCCACGATATCCCAAACTTCTGTTCCAGGAGATTGAAGATAGGTTGTGGTTCTTACCTTCGAATAGACAAAGTTGCTCCCATCAAAGATTGGTGGCCTGATGGATGCCTCTCTTTTGTAGTTGCTCATGATGATAGATCTTCCTTCAAGCGATCAAGCTTCTTCTAAAGGACATGCTCTGATATCAATTATTGTAAATAATATTGAGAGGGGTGTGAATCAATATTAACAACTTAAAAATATTTCATTTCCATAAACAGATTTGTATACGCTACTTCTGTTAATGCAACTTGCGTATATACGCAACTGTGTTTAGAGCAACCAACCTATACCTTGTAAACTTATTATTTAGTCAGTTGATCTTTAATCTATGTATCAAAACCATATAAGCAGTAACAGGCATAGTAAAAATAGTGCATACAATCACACACAAGAACAAAAGATATAAGGTGGAAACCCAATGTGGGTGAAAACCACCTGTTGCAATTTGTCTCTATCTTCTTTTAATAAGAAACTTCTTTTTACAATATTTTTGTACTAGCGTAGCCTTCTACTAGCACACAGGCTTCTACCTGCAGAAGGCTACAACCTTCTCTCGTTCTCCAGCTTCTCTTGGAAGGGAGATACAACCCCTTAGCTCTTGTACTAGCTGATGTACTAGTACATAGGTGCTAACCTACAGAAGGCTACAACCTTCTCTTTTCTTACAGGGACCACGTTTCATAAATTTTCAGACTGGATCCATCAATAACATCAATCAAACATCAAATATATCTGCATTAATCAGTCTCCTTTGCACCAACCAAAACTGAATCGAATAATCACTTTTCAAAAAGCTATAACCTTAACACAGTAATAGTAACCAGAACCCAATGCAGAACCCAGAACACTGCAACAACAAACATAAGTAGCTAAAACATATTTTATGAGATGTACGCTACTTCAATGTGTTGAATCTGCATTCATACACTGTTATCTGGAGGCAGACATGCGTATACGTTGTTTTGAAATGTCGAACCAGTGTGTATACGTGCCTTTGCTATATTGAACATGCATACAGATCTGTAAAAGATGGTTTAACCTTTACAACTATTCAGACATCAGTTATACCCAGATCATCAGATTTACAGATTACGACATGCACCAATAAATGATCAAAACCACACAAAGATACTTCTCTTCAAGCCTAAAGATCTTGACCCATCAATAGAACTTTATTATTCTTCAAGCGCTTAGGTTCCTCCTTGATTCAGATCCAGCTATGCACCATAACCCAATGACTAGTAGTCTAGATCTTGCTCTTCATTAGATATTCAATACTTGAGTGCCTTTGCTTAATGATATCCTTCTCCTCCTTCTCCTTTTTTAGTCTTAGGCCTTACTCAATACCATGGTCCCAAACCACTTAGAAGCAATACCTAGGACCAAATACATGGGTTCAACACTTCGGTCAAGATACCTTGGATCAATACCATGGGTCAAAATAACAGAGACCAAATACCATGGACAAAAACAAAGTTTTCCAACACGTACATGTTTTTCCTTGTGTAAAAGTGCGTGTATAAGGATACACGCCTTTTGGTCTGCTAGACTGCGTGTATACGCAGCTTGGTCAAGGGGAACCTGCGTATGCTTCTTTTTCTTTCATTTTGTGAGCCTAAACTGTGATCTGTCATCTGAGTGAGTTGCCATCAAGGACAAAACCTATACCATAGCGCCAAACCTGTGTCATAATTCCAACAAACTTATATTGGTCGCGTGATGTTTTAAATCCGTTAACGAGTTCAAAATGACAAAGGCTCGGCCATCTTTTCGCTCTTAAAGGGTTGGAAAAGAGCTTAAAGTAGACCTCATATTTTATTCTCTTTTACAAGTCAAAAATGGAAAAATACTCAGCGATCTTTTCATTTTTTACGAGTTAGAAAAGAGCTTAAATGTGACTCTTCCTGGAGGAACAAGTGGTATAAAGGGTAGCAAATAGTTCCGGTAATGGAGGAACTGCTCAAAACATGTAATGGTCAAGAGGATGGATAATAAAACCACCCATCATTGCGATCCCTCAGGAAAGGAAAAACAAACAAGTGAAAGGAAATGATTGGCCAAAGAGATGGTGGCGATGGAATGAAACAACCAAGGCTCATCTAGCATAAATTAGCTGACTAAAGTGGCAATCACGAGATGTAAATGGGGAATGGGTTAATTTTTACACAAGCTTGAACCATGGAGAACTCTACTTGGATTCAGTTTCATGTTTACACAAGCTTGAAACAAAAAACTATGCTTGTTGTAAGTTCGCATGCCCCCAACATAATGACTCAATCAAGGTACATGCCCCCCAAGCTTCATTTCAATCAACTAGGTGGATGGAATGAAGGTTCACTTTCGAGATTTAGGAAAGACTCGACTGGAATTTTACGATATATTAATCAAAGACTCAATTTGGAAAATGGAGTTGCTTCATTTTTTAACGAGGTTGACATAGTAAAAGAATTATCCTCGGAATCAGTTTCATTTTTTAACGAGTTTGATACAAAAAATAACTATCCTTATGGCCCTTGTTTCATTTTTTAATGAGGTTGATACAAGAACAAACTATCCTCGGAACCTTGTTTCATTTTTTAACGAGCTTGACACAAGACAAAGAACTATGCTCACCCCTTGTTTCATTTTTTAATGAGCTTGACACAAGATAAGGAACTATGCTTAGATCATATGTTTCATTTTTAACGAGGTTGACACAAGACCAAGAACTATCCTCGTACATATGTTCATGAACCATACAAGAACATGGCTCCCAAGAGGTCTTCAATAGATGGAAGAACCATGCTTCGGGAGGAAGACATGTCATTTGGTACCAGAGATAGATCGGGTTCCAATGCCCCCAGTACATAATGTACACTAGCATCTGTGTGATCATCAGTAGATGCGGAGACGGAATAGGTAGCCACATAATTGACTTGTGGCGGGGAAGGTACTTCTTGCAAACAAGAGTCGATAGGGGAGGATGGTTGCAAAGGAGGTGCCTGGTGACTAATGAATGACAATTGATCAATGGTCACTATTCGTCCTTCATGCGGAAAACAAACCACATGGAAAAGCAAAGAAACAAGAGCTCCCAGGACATAAACATAGTCGCATCCAAGGAGAAGATTGAAATCTAACAAACCTTGGACTACCATCACATCTATATAGACCTTCTTTCCTCCCAAAATAATAGGAAACTTCGGAAGGATCCCTAAGGGATGATTGGTTCCTCCGTTGAAAGCCAACAAATTCTGGGTGATAGGCACAAGCTTTGGGGAGCCCAAAGCTTGCTAATTAGTAGAAGACATGATGCTAACAGATGCACCTTCATCTAATATAGTCCTAGGTACTACCATATTATAGGATTGTATTATGATCTAGAAAGGCACATAAGATGGGAGGCGGAAAGAAATCAATGGACCCCAATCGAAAGAGACAACAAAACTACTTGGTGGGGGTATCATATGATTGCCCCCATGCAGTAGAGAAATAGGAGAAGGACCCTCCTAAACAACTTAGACGGGAGGGTCACACTTCGATTCATGAGAATCTGAGGAAATGAGAAGAACATGAGCAATATGATCAACCACTCTCTTCCAGAATAGAGTGAGAAACTAGTGGAGAAACCAAGTTGACACTCTTTTCGACCAATGGTTGGTTGGGAATAGACCTAAGAGAGTCTCACTCAGGAAGAGCATGACAGGCAAGAGATGAATCCAAGTCAATCTCTTTACCAACCAGGAGAGGGACAAAAGAAAGACTCTGATAACCAACAGGAAGTTGGGGTTGAGGAGCTGCAAGGTTTTCCAAAACTTTGGAATCTTTATCCATAAGAGGGAAAAGGTGAAGAAGATGCTCTCCTTCACATAACCTACAGGGGAACCTAATCTTCCCTTTCTTCTTACCCTCGCTAACCAAGGATACAACATCGACATGATCTCCAAAGGTCGATGGGGATGGTCAGTTCAGGTTTTGAGACCATACCTCTAAGACTTTGGCAATGCCAAGACAGACTTGAAGGGGATGGTCACCCTTACACAACTTGCAAGGGAATTTGACCTTCCACAGAGGATCAGAAGGTTTGTCAGTGAGAAGTGCATTTGGAGAAACAGTTGCACGGTTGACCTCTCACTTATCTGACATCTTCTTCTTCTTTGTCTTCTTCTTCTTCTTCTTCTTAGCCTCCTCGTTACTGGATTTCAAACTTTCACCAGGCGAAGTAGAAGACGAGGGTGAAGAAATGGGGAAAGAAGGTGAGGGGTCAACCTTAGAATCATCGTGACGTGATTCAAATGAAGGAGACATTTGCACAAGAGTCAGGACACTTGGGACCATCGAGGTTGAAAATAACCGGATAGGTAAACCAATAGTTAACCGAGGGAGGGTCAATGTTGCCATATAAGGAGCACCAACATTTCCAAAAGACGAAAAAGGACTAGGATTACCTTCTGAGGGGAACCCTTGACAGGTAGACTCTGGGAATGTTGCCATTGGAATTGACCCTAAAGAATCACTAAGGAATATAACTTTAACCAGGAATATTTCGTGGGTAGTTAATTTTAAGACATTGAAACAAAACTTTGCCTTTTCATATTTTAAGAGTTGAGAAAAGGACGAAAGGTGACTCTATCACTTTTGATTGGAAACAAGCTCGAAAGGACAAGCGCTTGAATGATCTTTTAATTTTAATGAGTCAAAAATATCAAATGACTGCTTTGAGTGATCTAGGTAAATAGGATTACCAGCCAACCGTGAATTGCAGAATACCTCTCGGCGAACCGAGAGGTACGAGCAGGTAATATCCTCGAATGTTGTGTTCAGTGTATCATATTTGTAAGGTGGCTAACTCGGCATACTAAGGATAAAATGATTGCATCCTAGAGGGTTTTCCTGTTATACTCGATGGTACGGGGAGCAAAAATCCATACTAGCGTTGTCTAATGCCGAAGCTAATGATAGCTGCTAGGTTTAAAGACATCAGAACACGTCTTTAGCCTAGACCACTAAATGTGAGCATTAAGTTTCAATGCTTCCTTAGGTTAATTCAATAAGTTTTAACGATTGATCTTGAATTAGGTTTCAATTACAAGGCCCTACCGCTATCATCTGACAAAAGCTCCTACATGCAGCTATATGAGAAAAGAGATCTTGGTCTTCGATGAAAGTTATCACTAATTGAGAGATAGAGAACACAAAATTAATGCAACAATCGAAGAATGAAATCTTTCACTAATTAGTCTCCTAAATGCTTTTAATATTCCTATAACAATATAAGAAGTTTCATTTCATTTCCAATGCTTATGATGATGCAAATCTAGCTTCTCAATAACGCTATTAATGCAATATTTCTGCTTAAGTAAACTAGAATGATGTTCTTATTTTCATAAAATGCAAAATGAATCCTTCACATAAAGCACTTTAAATGAAAGTTTTCACAATTTTGAACAAACAAGCATCAATTAGATCCAAAGCATTATAAATGAAACTAAAAGAAACTTCTTCCCTGAATCAAACCAACCAAACACATAATGCTTCAATCAAGAAACCAAGCAATGTAATCTATGCTTGGAAAGAGAAAAGAGACACTCGAAATAAGAGAACAAACAAGACTCTTTTAGTCATTCAATTGAAAACAAAGCATCATAATCACTTCTAGGAGGAAGAAGAGATTCTAAGGGTCAAGACACATTGGCATTGGAATGGGAGAAATTCTTGTTTTTTCTTAACTCGGAGACTGGTACGACTGAACAGTACTACAACTAGCGTCGATTGGCACGACTGACACAACTAACCAGTACTACAACTAGCGCTGATGGCTGATCGAAGAGACTGCGTAACTGAAAACTAGCGTTGATTGAGGGATTCAAAGAAAAAATAAAAAAGAACTTCACATAGTTCCAGACTTAACACATCAGAGGGTGGGCTAAACCAAGAAAGCACACAAGCAAGCTAAATGAAGCTTTCTAGTCAGGGAGAAAATGGTCTAAAAGGCTTATAGGGTTGAAATCATGAGAGGAAAACACACTAACCAAGATTGGGCTCAGGCCCTAATCTTCACTTACAGGCATCGGCACGACTGCCTAACTAACAACAAGCACCAGAGGCTGGTCGGCGTGACTGTTCCTCAGCAATTCGCGCTGGTCGGCGTGACTGTCAGTGGATTAAGGGCACTAGCCGAGTTAACTAAGGAAAAATAAAAATAAAAAATTCAAAACAGGGACTAGATCTACTACTATGAATTTTAGACTAAGGCCAGTAAGCAGGAGAAAAGAAGCAGAACTAAAGGGAAAACGTGAAACTAGAAAAGTTCTCACAAAATCATGAAATCCAAAACAAAAAAAAAGATGAGATCTCCCTAGTGGAGTCACCAATTTGTGGTGAAATAAAATTATAAGTGTGGACACGAACGAATTCCTCTAGCCCAATAATGGGTCTAACCATGATAGATACATTCTATGGAAGATTTCCTTGGGTTAGAATCAATCAAGAGGGCTTACATCTTGGTCGCTTATTCTGCTTGATGATGTTCTCGCTTGCTTACTCCAACAATTTCTTACTTTCTTCTTCAAGCTCCCGAAACATGTAAACAACAACAATACACAAACATAATAATATACAAATTGTAATTTAACCTACGTAATGAGTCAAGAAGCATCAAGACATGAATATGTAATATTACAAAACATGTAGGAAATCAATTGATAGTTGCATATATTAATATAAAAGAGAGATTACAACCATTCGTCTTGACGTCGCAGTCTTCCTTTGACAAGACCAGGTTCCCACACACTTCTACTAGCATTCCATGATGGATTCAAACAATAGTTTAAAGGATCTTCCTTTTAGACTTCACTCCAAACCAAACACACTTCTCCCTCACACAACTAGATGGATACAACTAGTAATAGCTTGCTTGTCTAATCAAAATAGTATACTCACACTCAACCAACACTCTAACTATGACTCTAGTTTGTGCTTGGGAAGAAGGGAGGTTTATATAGGAAATATGGATGGGAGATAGATCCTCTTCTCATGGGAGAAGGACTTATCTCTTGTGGTAGTTCCATCATTATAGGGGAAAGGAGCCTAAACTGTCAACCTCGACCTCATCCGGCCAAAGCATTTACGAGACTTCCGTTACGAAGCTTCTAGAGCTGGAAGCTTCAACTCTAATTTAAGAAACTTTCCATAACAGGATCGGTGGGACTGAAACACAACTCAGTCACACCAATCAACGTAGGGAATATTTCTAATCTCTGCACATCGACACAGGTAAGACAAAGGCCATTAGTGTCAGTTTTGTAAACTGGGAAAAATAGAAGTTTCAGGGGAAATGGTGCAAAAGGGAAATGATCTGCTCATGAAGAGGGACATAATGGGAGTTTATTCATGAAGGAAAAGCATGTGGGGTTCACTGTATGGGTCCTCTAGGATCAAGGAACGGGGAGTCCAGGGACAATGACAAAATGTTGTGTAGCAAGGTGTGGGAGAAAGAGGGAGGTGGGAGAGAAAGAGGGAGAGAAAGGGATGGAGAGATAGAGGGAGTCTGAAGAGAAAGGGATGGAGAGATAGAGGGAGTCTGGAGAGAAAGGGAGAGAGGTGAAGGAAGATAGTGAGGACGTGAGAGAGAAAAGGAGAGAGGAAGGGAGAGAGAGATGAAGGTAAACAGAAAGACACATAGAGAGAAAGGTGGAGAGAGTGAGAGGGAGTGATAACAAAGATGGAGAGAGAGCGTGTGATAATGGATATGAAGAGAGAGAGAGAGGAGAGCAGGAGGGAAGAGAGATAGAAGGGGGGAGAGAGGGAGAGAAGGGGAAGAGACAGAGTGAGGGAGATTAAGAGGGAGGGAGAGATAATTAGATATGGAGAAAGAGTGTGTATGTTTTGGGGGTGATACAGAAAGAAAAAAGAGAGATAGAGGGAGATCGAGATATAGATGGGAGGTGAAGATAGGGTAGAAGAGAGAAATAGAGAGAGGGAGCAAGAAGATGGGTTTAAGGGGGTGAGATAGAGAGTCAAATAAGGAGATATGGAGGGAGATATAGATATAGATGGAGGGGGGAGAGAGGGAGGAAGGTTTCTTGCACTAGATGCATTGATTTAAGAATAGATAGTGATTTATAATCCTATTTGATTGTTTGCACTGAAGGGGATAAACTAAATTAGATGGGAGAGGAGGAATGAAGAGATAGAGAAGTTGAGGAATGAGAGAGGGAAATAATACTAAGAGAGAGAGAGCGAGACACAAGGATAGAAGGGGAGAGGGGATGAGAGAGAGAAGGAGAGAGGGAAGGAGAAAGTGACAAGGTTAGAGGGCAAAGAGAGAGAGAGAGAGAGAGATGGGGGGAGAGAAATGGATAGAGAGGAAGGACAAGAGAGAGGAGGGGAGAGGGAGGCAAGGAGAGGAGGAGAGAGGGAGGGACAAAGAGATGGAGTTGGCAAGGGAGAGATGAAGGGAAGAAGAAAGACATCAAGAGAGAGAAGTGGAGAGAGAGAGGGGGAGGAGATATAGAGAGTGTGTGTATGTTTGGGGGTGAGATAGAGAGACGAAGAAGGTGATATGGAGGGAGATATAGATATAAATGAAGGGGGCAGAGAGGGAAGAAGATTTCTTACAATAGATGCATTGATTTTATCATACATGGTGATTTCTAATACTATTTGATTGCTTGCACTAGATGCAGTGGTTTCAGTGTAGATGTTGATTTTTAAAGATATTTGATTGCTTACACTAGATGCATTGGTTTCAGCGTAGATGTTGATTTTTAATCATATTTGATTTCTTAAACTAGATGCATTGATTTTAGTGTAAATGTGATTTCTAATCCTATTTGATTCTTCCACTAGATGCATTGATTTTAGTGTAGATGTTTTCTAATTATATCTGATTGCTTGTACTAAATGCATTGATTTCAGTGTGGATGTTGATTTCTAATTATATTTGATTTCTTGACTAGATGTATTGATTTTAGTGCAGATATTGATTTTTTATTATATTTGATTGTTTTCACTAGATGCATTGATTTCTGTATAGATGTTGATTTCTAATCTTATTTGATTTCTTGCATTAGATGCATTGATTTCAGTGGAGATGTTTTTTTCTAATCATATTTGATTGCTTGTATTAGATGCATTGATTTCAGTGTAAATGTTGATTTCTGATTTGATGTAACTAGATGTATGATGCTACATTAATTTTAAAGTGATTGGATTAACAATGTGATTGATTTTAGTGTAAGCACAAAAAACTTATTGACAATTGGCATTGATTTTTATGTTATAGTAATTCAACCTAATTAATATTAGAGAGCAAGAGAGAAAATGTAAGATGTTTACTACAATACCTTTGAGTTAAATATTTGAATGGTTTACAATTTCAAATGTACTTTTAATATAATATATATGAAAATATGGCAAAACTAACAGGGGTGACAATAAGAATAGTAGAAGAAAATTTGTAATTGACTACACTCTTATTATTCACATTTTTTGCCATTCAACACTATTACATTGTCACTTTGCATTCAGAAATTTTATTTCATCATTTTTCATAATTGAATTTATTTACAATATCTATCATCTCAATAGATTGAGGTACCTCAGCAAATTTAAAATTAAAACTACTCTTCAAGATATATTTAATAATACCTGGAGGGACACTATTAAGAATTAATTAGTTGTCAAAAACTTTGATACCTAAAATGAAATGAAATAGATGTGCAATATCAATCCTCCGGCAAGATATTGACAATATTGTCTTCCTTCTTCATCACCAACTAATTACTAATAGACAATTACACACACATATATAAATATATCACAAAAATTGTAACCACGAACATTACTATCCAAATCCAAACACATAAACACACAAACCACTCAAAGCATCCAGACACAAATAGACACAAAAGACTCAAAACATCCAAACACAGATGTACAAATCATTCAAGGCAAGCAACATAGACTAAATTAAAGAACATAATTATATGGTCCTATCATGCAACGAAAACATAATGTAAATTTCGAAGTATGAAGTTTATCTCAAACATATACATAATAATGATAATCTAAAAATATGGCGTTGCTGCCCTCAGCTGAAACCAACCTAGATCCATCTAACTCCGGATATATCATGCACCGAGAGGGATCAAATCCCTCAAGGTGCAAACCTTTCCTCAAATTCTGTACTCCAAAAAGAAGGTTTGCACCTCGAGGGATTTGATCCCTCTCGACACATGATAGACTCGGAGTTAGATGGATTTAGGTTGGTTTTAGTCTTCTCAGTATTAACCGTCATACCCATCTTGGAGAAATAGTCATGAAGAGTTTTGAGTTGTTTGTCCAAACCCTCATGGCTTCTAGCAAGAAGAACGATATCATCGATGTAAAGGAGAAGAGAAATGATAATACCAACAAGCTTAGTCCCCTTGCAATCCGCGATCTCCGAACACTCCTCTAACTTATCGATGTAAATACCAAAAAAAGGTAGGGGAAAGGGGACACCCTTACTTAACCTTGATATTGCATTTAGTATCTTTAGACCACACTTTATTGATCTTAGGCTCGGTAGCAACTAAGGCAAATCACAACACTCTTCAACTCAAAAGAAATCATTATCTCATCTATATTTTCCAAAACGTATTTATTTTTTAATAATAAACAACAATTTTTATTTTTATTTTTAATTTCTGTGAAAAGATTCAAAAGAAAAAAAACTAATAAAAAAATCCAAATTTGATTTTTGAAATTGTTTTTTCCGGTAATTCACTACCATAACCATATTATCATCCTCACTTCAACTACATGAAAATATTAATATTGATCTAATATCATTAAGCACACACTTTTTTATTAATCTCAAAGGAAATATTACATAATAAGTGAGAACCTAAAACCTAAAATGACCAACAGAACCCTAAAATTGATTACCATATCATGGATGCAGTCATGGAAATTCTAATCTATTGTTCATTTTGTTACCACCCTTAAAACTGATGACCTAGATAACTGGATTCGTCCTAGAGGCCCCTCAAATCCCGAATCCAGCGTGTAAGACGCGATTCTGCCATGATTCGTGTCCAAATCCAATGACATGTCGTGTCCTTTCCTGACTCGTCGAATCCGAGGTCGTGCCCTGATTTTCATCTACGTGTCACAATTTTGGGAATCGTGTCCTGTTTCCAGGACTCGCTAGGCTCAAAAAGTGACCTACGCGGGTATGAAAACGCTGCATTTGGTCATTACAGTGACGCATATTTTCATTTGGCAAGCGTTTTGGCAGCTTCATGATCAAGTCCAAGCCCTAGTATTGATATGATATTCATGGTAATGTTAAATTCTTAAAGTAAAAGTGACATTCTCATTAATCTTCATTTTCATCCTTTTACTTAAATTTTTAACATTACCTGAAATGACTCAGGATGTTTGAGAGTGGTTTTGGCCTCATTGGATTTCATATGGAGAAAGTAGAATTTTAGATTTCATTCAAAATCCAGCAGACTTATCAGTTTTTCGGGATTTTAGGATTGGGGGATTGCAATGTTTCCATTGAATTTTGTCATGTATTAGGGTATGGAACTCGTATTTAATCAAGAGCACCAAACCATGAGCTTCTGAAAATGTTGCTCCCGCTTCTGTTTTTGTTCCCCCCGCTTTCGCTCCCATGCCCAAGTAACACTGTTCTTGATGATATGAGTCTGGACACCAGTGTTGAGTTGGCATTGGCCAACATGGATCTCAATTATCTAGTGCTAGAGCCTGTTAGATTTGATGACTTAGAGGGGTCATCCTCCACACCAACAGATGCGAAGGCGACTATGGATACAGGGGAGGAGGAGGATGCAGAGGAGGGTAGTGGGGACATTGATGCTGATTCTGATGCTGATTGATGCCTTGAGGCTTGTATACCTGTAGTTGTTTTATATTTTCTATTTCTATTTTCCATTGGCATTCCACGAGCACTACCTATGTAACACATCTTGATTTGATGACTTAATGAGAAAAGTACAGTTGTTAGTGTGTTTATCTTACTATCTCGTAGTTGTAAGTTGTCTTTCAGGTATGAATTATCAATCGTGATTTAAATTTTCAATAGATTTATCATTTATGTGACTAGTACACTGACATTTATTTGAATTTTGTATGTACTATGCATGCTAATAGCTATAGATGAAGATCTATGTTTGAAATCAATAAATTTGTATCATTAATTAAAATTTGTATAAGAAATATCTAATTTTTAATTTCTATATATATATATATATAACGAATTCTAAGTATCCTGTTTCACGAGTCATCTGAATCCGACACCACCAATCTTGAATCCTACTTGTCCCAAATCCCCGTGTCAGGGACGTAGCTGATTGATTACCAGGTAAAAGATCTGGACATGGAAATTTGGAAGTATTATTCATTTCATGAGTCATTGTGGAGAACAGAGTGGACACACTTACAACAACATTTAACGAAGCCTTTAGCGAACCATATAACGAAGGACTTAACGATTACTTTTACTAAAGCTGGTCCGCAACAGCATTTAACGAAGGGCTTGACGGTTCCGTTAGTTGGCAAAGGTGACTTGCTGCGGCTGACAGGTGCAACTGTGTGAATACCAAGCATGTCTTTTTTTGGCGCAGCTCACATCCACGTGGACGTTACATTCCACCTGCTCGCACCCATATCTCCCACTGACGGAATGGATGTGACTATGGCAGGAGCTACAAGTATATGGTTTCCCCTTTAAATCACCCCTCACAAGTTTCATTTTGTGCTTTGCGTGCCCACTGAAGTCGAGTATACTAGGGAGTGCCATACACAACGGATGAAGCCTTAAGTTTTGTGTCTCAGATTCGAACACATGGCCTTTCACCACATCCCAGCAGGCATTACAACGATCGACCTTGAAGCCATTTGGGACGAAAATTTAAGGTAACATCGCTGCGAAAGGGGTGTTGAAGGCCATCGGGAAGGGTAAAGTCGCAGCACGATGAGGATGAATCGTTAAGCTTACACGTAACCAATGTTGTCCCCATATTCTTTGCATCTGCTACATTTTTATGCCGGAAGGCGCTCCAAGCGAAACAGCTCATGGGCATGGCGGGTAGTGTTAAACAATACAACTTGCTCTCCCTCCGTCTGTTCAATATTATCTCCGGCTGTTGGTTTTGGATTCGACTCCGCCATGAACGAGGCGCAGGTGCAATAAAGACCGCCAATTTTTTGTCAAACGAAATGCAGACGAAAATGAGAGTGAAGTCGCTGAGCCAGAATTAGCCCTGCATTGGCTTTATCTACAGGGGATGGGAAGACGACTAAATTTCCAGGCTTCTTCTAGTGCCGCTAATAAAGAAAGATGAAAGAAAAAAGAAGTAGACTTTTAAATTCAGCTAATAAATGTTATGTCGGGAGAACCTTGCGGCACCCGCATCCGACTTGGGTGCATTTAGATTCTCATTTTAATGTGTAGTCAACTTAATCAGAATCATGGGCGGCTACCAATAGATGATTAATTTTAATGCTTTTCTTATTTTCATTTGTATAGTATTATAAATGTTATTTGACATAGGAGGGGAATAGTTATCACTTTCTGAGTGAGAGCATGTGGAGAGATGACTAGCTTTTGAGTGACAACACGTGGAGAGAGCGTAGACAGAGCACTCCATAGTTATTCCCCTCTCATACACTCCATAGCTATTCCCTTCTCATATCATATAACATTTATAATACTATAGAAATGGAAATAGAAAAAGCCTTAATTTCAAAGGCAACAAATCACATTCAATTCAGCACCATTGAATATGCCGACTATACTACTTCCAAAATCCCCGCACAACTCAAGACCAGCTGAATACCGTTATAATTTAATATAATATTTATAATA
>APFE031611619.1:29667-74910 GCA_000404065.3 Pinus taeda
ATACAGGGGTCTTGAAATTGTGGATGTAACTAGTGGACATGAATTTAGTTTTCACCATTTAATGTGATTCAAGATTTGGATTTATATGTTAGAGAGTAAGCCCTCTTGTAGGATGGAGAAATCTTGAACATTTTTCTTTTTCATCATAATGTCATAAAATGAAATTCCAACTGAGGGTATTGCATGCTCAAATGACATGAATGTATTTTCAACAAATATAGGTGTGTTGCCTTATTATTTTCAAGGTTGCTTTTTAGAATTGTTTTTCATTTAGATTTAAAATGAATTTGCTGTTAGCTTTAAAAATAATGGAATCTGTTTGTTTTTTTTTTTTAATTGTTCACATGAAGAACATATATTTAAGTTAATTCAAATCACTATTTGGAAACTTTGAATGTTGAAACCACCTTAAAAGAACATTGAAAATGATTTTGTTTATATTTTTTTTAAGTAATTTTTTATATTGTCTCTAGAGAGACAATAGTTGGAATTATGGACATATAGTCTCTATAGAGATAATACGTTTTTAATCTCAGCTATTCTCTAAAGAGACAAAAATGTAATTGTCTCTAAAGAGACAAAAATGAAAGTGTCTCCACAAAGACAAATGAAATTGCCTCTAGAGAGACAAATGAAATTGTCTCTTAAGAGACAGTACTTTTTATCTCTTAAGAGACAATAATTTTTGTCTTTATAGAAACAATAATAATATTTGTTCTATATTGTCTTTATAGAGACAAATTTATAAGAAAATAATTTTGAGACACCCTCTTAAAGACAATATTTAAGACAATGCACAAGTTTCTTTTTGTCTTAAGTTAAGACAATTGACTCAAACTTTGTTTTAAATATTGTCTTAAAACCCCCCTACATGTAGTAGTGAAAATTGGAATTTTTTTAAATCTTTCCAATGAACTTATAGAAAAACTATTAATTTTTTTATTAGTATCATAACAAATCCAAGTAATTTATAGACTTAAAATTCTATATTCTCATTTTCCTAAATAGTGGAAGCAAGTTATTATAAATTCAGGTTGACTATGTAATTGATCAAATTAAATAATCATATTGATATTGCATTTTTCACTTCACAAATTCACATTTAGGATACACACTAAACCCCATTAAGAGTAATTTTTTCCACCCAGCGACAATCCACATACTATAGAGATCTATTATTAGCTCTATAACTCTTTTCCTGTATATTTCGGAATATAGATATATATATATATATATATATATATATAATATAATATATATAATATAATATATATATATATATTATATATATATATATAATATATATATATATATATATTATATATATATATATATATATATATATAAATATATACTCAAGACAATAACGACCCTTTGGGATAAAAAAAAGGAAAAAAAAAAAAAAAAAAAAGAAAAAATTAAAAATGATATTATATTTCCCCAAAGAAAAAGGATCTAATAAATGCATCAAAATACACCTGTTACCCGCCTCTATTCCACAACAACACATCCACATTTGTTGACATACTGCAGAAACGTGGTATAGCTTCTGCAACTAACTCCATCCCTAGGGATAATGTACTTCCGTTTTCAGCCTTGCATAATGCATTAAAATCTAAAAAGTATATATATAATAAATTCAGTAATGATTAGCCAAAGACAATAACTACTTCGATATAGAGAGATGATATTATATTTCCTAAAGAACAAGATTTGTAAATGTGTCAATACACCTATTACCTTCTTCACAACAACACGTCCATGTTTCTTGGACATACTGCAGAGACCTAGTATTAGCTTTGCAACTCCTTTTCAGGGAATTGTACTTGGTTTCAAATAATAATAATAATAATAATAATAATAATAGGCGAGAGGAAATAACTACTTGAATATAGAAAGACGATATTATATTTCCCATAGAACAAGATCTGTAAATGCATCAATACACTTGTTACCTTTTTCACAACAACATTTGCACGTTTCTTTTCTGAGTTGAAAGTAGAAACATGTAAGATGGAGGATTTGGATTTTTCGTTATAAAAAATTATTAATAGTTAAGAGATGTTAAACTAATCCTTTGAGATTTTGTACATTACTAGGATTAGTTTATTATTAGTTATTTTTTGATTCCCATATGGAGAAGTTATCTAGACATAGTTGTCTCCCTCTATTTTTCATTTGTATAAATCCCATGTGTTTGATCAATATACATATCATTCATTTTTGTGGAGCTTATTATGGGTTTGTCTCATAGTGGTATTAGAGCCACAGTGAAGCTATAAAATCCATGTGTTGTTTGAGGCTCAATAAACTACCAACATCAGAGGAGATGTAGTCAACAATGCAAGACGTGGAAGTATTTGTAGTCAGACTTGAGAGGAGTTTTGGAGTTGTGCATGTTACTTTGTTCAAAAAGAGACATCAAAAGAGATTGTTTCTCTATGATTTCCTCCTCCAAAGGACAGTATCAAGGTTGTGGTCAGGAGGACATTGCTACCAATGGAGAAGCTAAAAATTGTATGAAATATTTGAAAGAGAATTGAGTTTTGTAAATAATTTATTATTTGTTTCCTATCTACCTGAATTCCTCTCTACTTGAACGTTTTGTCTTCTAAGTCGTTGGATTTTAGAAATGATGGGAGACTTAATAAAATTTCGCAGTTGACTATAGTCTAAAGTTATATTGTATGACAGAAAAATGAGTACTTTAGATGATGAATGTATAAATTGAATATGTCTATATCTACCTATCTACCACTCTTGTTTCAAAATCCGTCTTTGGACTTTTGAGCGTGTCTTGTAAAAAAAAAAATTGGTTCACAGGTTTCCCATTCCATATGGCTTTTGTTGGATGCGAAAAGTAAATGAATTTTTGATGATAGGCATGAGTTTGTTCCACTTGATGCATTTGTGTTCAGAATTTATTCTCTTTTTTACCAACATTTAGATCTTATAAATACTTCTTAATAACTTGAGTTTCGGTCATGGTGATAGCATCAAATGCGTTATTTTTTTATAGCGTCACAATTAGCCTCAAATTTAACTATAGTTAGCTCTGATATTTTACTTAACTACTATCTTGTCAGTTTCATGTAGTTTCTACTATGACTTATTACGTGGTTTATTTTGCCTACTAGTATCATATCACTAAAAAAGAGATCTAACTTCTAATAACATAACCCTATATTCAATCTAGTACACTACTTATTTCAGAATTATTCCACATGTATCAATATGATATGTTAACTTCTATGTATTCCCTTGTAACCCGTCTCGCCATATAACGTTTAGCTATTATATAATGTATAGAAGGCTACTATCAATTTCGTGCTTAAGATGAGAAACAGATACCTTTACTTTCTTTTGAATAGATAGAATGACGAGTGAGGTGACTTCTAGGACCAAGCAGGGACCATTTACACATGCTTTGAAATTAATAGGAGTTGATGGAACACAACATGCCTAGGAGCCTAAGTTAGAGTTGATCAGAGTGATACTTATTTCTTTGTGAACATGCAGAATAGAGAACAAACACAAAAGGGAGGAATGTGAAGGAATATTACGATGGGGCTTAACTCCAAGCATAATGTTCAATTGACCAAAAAATACAAAATTTTGCAAAACGATGATCGGAAAATGGAAAGCAAGATCAAAATAGTGCCCATACATGTGTTGAAAGAAGTTGTTAGTTTCCTTTGGTCGCTCCAACTGCATAGGGGGAATTTTTTAGCAAATCTCTGAGCTCAAACCTTTTAGAAAAGGAAAAGTGAATGCAAACTACCACTGTTCAATTACAATCAAGGCATGCTCCTCGAGAAATGATAGGATAAGCTCAAGTCATGCCTAATAACTAGACCATCCTTTGAATCTTGTTTTGTATGATCTGAGCAGTTACTCCTACAAAGTAGTATTTACGACCTCATCGATGTTAGTAATATTAAGTGTATGTATATGAGTCCACATAATGAGCCTCTTACCTTATTGCCACGTATCAAGTTGTTTATAGTTGTGTGTCATATGGTCTCCATTGTAACCACATGCATAGTTATGGCATTTCTTGCACATTTTATATTTACACGTAAGGTTGGACGCATAATGTAGTACATATTATGCAACTCTATGTTGGGCCAAGTTGGAACCAACCACTATCTATAAGTTAATTTGTATATGTATTGATTGCTTACGCAGTGTTGGAGATCACTTCAACATTAATCACATACAACAAAATTTATTTACAATTGTTTCTAATCACCATACTTACTTGAGGTAAAAATCTTATATGATTGTGTTTATTTTATTGTGCCCCTAGAGTATGAGCAGACTATAGATCAGAAAATTGTCCATACATATACATCCTCTTACTATTTGTTATTTTGTCTTCTATTTATTATCTTTTTTGATGATTTTCTTTCATAATCATCCATCTTGAAGATGAAGCGCACTATTGGGTTTGAAAATTCCGAAACAATAATTTAATTTAATTGATTGGAATATAAAGAAAACTTTGGTTCAATTCTATGAAAAAACCTCATAACGAGGATGGTGACTAGAGAATATAGGAGGTTCAAAGGTGTCACTTCGATTCTTTAGAGTATGTGACAACACTCATTTCTTCCAACACGAATGATATTTTGATGTGAATAGAGTATGTGACAACACTCATTTCTTCCACAAAGTTACCACGTGTACTTTCGAGCTATGCGACCTTTACAAGGTATTTAATTGTTAGTCATCATAAAGATATCATTACTGGACAAAAGTTGCCGAAAGTTCCCAACTATGGGATCTTTAGAAGGGGTCGGATTTGAATTATTATTCATAAACAAAATATAGATATCATTGTCAAGCAGAAGTGCAAGTAAAACGAAAGCATCATTGTCGAATAATATGACGAAGAGAAAAATGACATTTATATTTATTATTATTTGATAGCAGCCCACAGTGACAGACGCCAATAATTGTGATTGTCGTCCTCCCACCTCCTATTAATACAGGGTTAATTCTGGCCCAGCGACTTCACTCTCATTTTCGTCTCCAGTTTGCTTTAGAGAAATTTGGCCTGTCTTTATTGTGCCTGCGCCTCCTTCATGGCGGAGTCGAATAAAAATCCAACAGCCGGAGATCATATTGAACAGACAGAAAGAGCGCAGGCGGTATTGTTCAACGCTACCCGCCATGCCCATGAGCTGGTGCGGTTGGAGGACCTTCCGGCCTACAAATGCAGCGGATGTAAAGAATTTGGGGCCAACATTGGTTACAAGTGTAAGCTTAACGATTCATCCTCATCCTGCCACGACTTCACTCTGCATGAGGTTTGCGCCACCCTTCCTGATGCCCTCCAACACCCCTTTCGCAGCGATGTTACATTAAACTTTCGAGGGGATCGCTGTAACGCATGCTGTGATGTGGTGAAAGGATATGTGTTCGAAAGTGACACGCATAACTTAAGGCTTCATCCCTTGTGTATGGCCCTCCCTACAATACTCGACTTCGGTGGCCACCCAAATCACAAACTGAAACTTGTGATGGGTGATTTAAAGGGGAAACCACAGACTTGTAGCGCCTGCCATAGTCGCATCGAATCCGGCAATTGGAGATATGGGTGCGAGCAGGTGGACTGTAACGTTCACGTGGATGTGAGTTGCGCCAAAAAAGACATGCTTGGTATTCACACAGTTGCACCTGTCAGCCGCAGCAAATCAGCTTCGGTCACTAACGGAATAGTCAAGCCGTTCGCTAAACGCTGTTGCCGACCAGCTTTAGTAAAAGTAATCGTTAAGCCTTTCGTTAACTGGTTCGCTAAAGGCTTCGTCAAATGCTGTTGTAATTGTGTCCACTCTGTTCTGGGCGATGACTCATGAAATTAATAATAAGTATTTTCAAATTGCAGTGGCCAGATCTCTGATCTGGTCATCAATTTTAGGGTTATGTTTGTAAAGGGTGGTAATGAAATGAACAATAAATTAAAATTGCCATGACCGCCTCATGAGATGGTCATCAATCTTAGGGGTTCTGTTCGTTATTTTAGGTTTTAGGTTGTCACCTATGATGTAATAAAATTTTATGTAATATTTTGTTTTAGAGTAATAAAATTGCATGTTTAATAATATCTAATGAATATTAGTATGTTCTTGTAGTTATAGGGATCAGAAAGTTATGATGATGAGAAATTTTGTAGTGAATTGTAGTATAAGCCATTTCAAAAATCAGGATTTTTTAATTTTTTTTAAGAGAAATATATATATTTATTGTAAGAAAAATATTGTTAATTCTAAATGGGCCAATCATTATAATTATATGTGATTGATAACATTAATAGACTTATGTCAAACATACATATCAATTACTAATATTATTATCAATAGTATTAATATAAATATAAGAATATATTACTTAATAATTAATATTACATTATTACTATTATATTAAATAATAATAATAATAAATACAAAAATAAATAAATAACAATAATTACAACACCATTATTTTAATAATCATCTAATAAATAATGAAGTAATTATTTAATAAAAATTAAACAACAATTTAAATGTGGTTGATAGGAAATTCAACTTTGAACACTCTATTACAACACCATTATTAAACACTAGCCTCTTCCAAAACACACCAAAACTGATGACAAAAGTTGCACCAATTCAAATCAACAAGATAATGATCAAGATCATTCACACTTTCCAACGAATCCTTTCTCACATTGACTTGCATTTTTGCATAACGTTGAAAAGAAAAAGGCGGTGAAATCTGCAAAACATCTATTGATTTCACTTTTGATATAGTTGTAAATTTCATAAGAATAATACTAAGCCCAAGGGATAAATATTATAAACCCGAGATATAAAAACTCTAAGATAAATAATATAAACCCTAAAATAAACATGCTTAACCATGATTTACCATCATTGATTTTCATACTGAGACAATGTTTGTCAAAATATGATGTTGGACCATGGTTGATTTTCATATTGAGACAATCTTTGGCATAATGTGACATTGGACCATGGATGACCATGATTGTAAACCAAAACGATTTATATTAAACCCTATGATTGATATTATAAACCTTATGAATAATATTATACCCTAGGAATATGAACCAAATAAACTGAGGGGATTGATATTATAAACTAAAGGGAATAATAAATCCAAGGGATTAATATTATAAATGCAAGATATATAAACCCTAAAGGGATTGATATTAAACCCAAGGGAATAATAAAACTAAGGGATTAATACTAAAAACCCAAGGGATTAAAAACCCAACAAATTGTCAAGTCCTACTAGCACAACTGATTGAGGATGAGCCTCGTGAGCAAGGTGACCCTAGATCAAACCTCACGGAGTCTGTTGCACCCATGCTAGGGCGAGGAGACATGCTAAAATATAGTCAACTTAGGGCTCATGTTACCCAGACCGAGTGCGATCCCCTGGTGACTTTGACAACTTAGATGCCCCTGGGTTGCAGTTTCTCCAGCCATAGGTCAAGCCTTGAGGAACACAAACAACTTGACAAAAAAACCCAACGGATTGATAATATAAACCCAAGGGATTTATATGATAAACCCAAGGTATATAAACCCTAAGATAAATATTATAAACCCAAGGGAATAATAAAACCAAGGGATTATAAACCCAAGAGAATAATATTAAACCCAATAGATAAATATTATAATCTCAACGAATATAAACTCTAAGATAAATATTTGTCACAATGTGACATTGGAATATGGTTGACCATGATTGATTTTCATATTGAGACAACGTTTGTCACAATGCAAAGTGGGACCATGGCTTACCATCGTTGACCATGGTTGATCTCCATATTGAGACAATCTTTGTCACAATGTGACATTGGACCATGGTTGACCATGGATGACCATTGTTTTGATAATGTGATGTTGGACCAAGAGATAGTCTTTGTCACAGTGTGACTATGGTTGCCCCGTTGTTGATCATGATTGAACCCAAAGGTATTAAAAACTCGAGGAAATAATATTAAACCCAAGGGATTAAAAACCAAACGGATTGATAATATAAACATAAGGGAATAATATTAAACCCAAAGGGATTAATATTATAAACACAAGGTATATAAACCATAAGATAAATATTATAAACCCAAGGGAATAATAAACCCAAGGGATTATAAACCCAAGAGATTAATATTAAACCAAAGGGATAAATATTATAAACCCAAGGAATATAAACCCTAAGATAGATATTATAAAACCTAAGATAAATATTTGTCACAATGTGATGTTTGAATATGGTTGACCATGATTGATTTTCATATTTAGACAAATAAACCCTAAAATAAACATGGTTGACCATGATTTACCATCATCAATATTCAGACTAAGATGACGTTTGTCACAATGTGATGTTGGACCATGGTTGATCATAGTTGATTTTCATATTGAGATAATCTTTGGCACATTGTGACAATGGACCATCGTTGACCATGGATGACCATGATTGTAAATCTAAGGGATTTATATTAAACCCTAGGATTAATATTATAAACCTTATGAATATTCTTATACCCTAGGAATATGAATCAAATAAATGCAAGGGAATGATATTATAAACCGAGGGGAATAATAAACCCAAGGGATTAATTATAAAACTCAAAGGTATTACAAACCCAAGAGATTACTATTATAAATGAAAGGTATATAAACCCTAAAATGAATGATATTATAAACCCAAGGGAATAATAAATCCAAGGGATTAATAAACCAAAGGGATTAAAAGCCCAACAGATTGATAATATAAACACAACAGAATAATATTAAACCCAAGGGATTAATATTATAAACCCAAGGTATATAAACCCTAAGATAAATATTAGAAACCCAAGTTAATAATAAACCCAAAGGATTATAAACTCAAGGGAGTAATATTAAACCCAAGAGATAAGTATTATAAAACCAATAAATATAACCCGTAAGATAAATATTATAAACCCTAAGATAAATATTCGTCACAATGCGACGTTGGAATATGGTTGACCATGATTCATTTTCATATTGAGACAATGTTTGTCACAATGTGACGTTGGACAATGGTTGACCATCATTGAGCATGGTTGATCTCCATATTGGGACAACCATTATCACATGCAATGTTGGACCATGGTTGACCATTGATGACCATGGTTATGTTTATGTGACGTTGGACCAAGAGATA
Source organism: Pinus taeda (assembly GCA_000404065.3). NCBI lineage: Eukaryota > Viridiplantae > Streptophyta > Pinopsida > Pinales > Pinaceae > Pinus > Pinus taeda. The sequence continues at coordinate 38,872 of APFE031611619.1, forward strand.
GTATTTGTCACAATGTGACCATGGTTGACAATGTTTTAACCCAAAAGTATTATAAACCCAAGAGAATAATATTAAACCCAAGGAATTAATGTTATAAATGCAAGGTATATAGACCTTAAGTCATTGATATTATAAACCCAACGGATTAATATTAAAAACCAAGGGATTAAAAATCCTGCGGATTGATAATATAAACACAAGGGAATAATATTAAACCCAAGGGATTAATATTATAAACCCAAGGTATATAAACCCTAGGATAAATATTATAAAACCAAGGAAATAATAAACCCAAGGGAATATAAACTCTAAGATAAATATTATAAACCCTAATATAAATATTTGTCATAATGCGAAATTGAAATATGGTTGACCATGATTGATATTCATATTGAGACAACGTTTGTCACAATACGACATTGGACAATGGTTGACCATCATTGAACATGGTTGATCTCCATATTGAGAAAATCTATGTCATAATGCGATGTTGGACCATGGTTGACCATGGATGACGATGGTTATTGACATTGGACCAAGAGACAGTCTTTGCCACAATGTGACCATGGTTGACCATGGTTGAACATGATTGACCATATTTGACCATGGTTGAGACAACCTTTGTCACAATTTGACGTCGGAACATGGTTGACCATGGTTGATTTTCATATTGAGACAATGCTTGTCACAATGCAACATTGGTTGATTTTTATATTGAGAAAATATTTATTGCAATGTGATGTTGGACCATGGTTGATCATGATTATAAACCCAATGGATTTATGTTAAGCCTAAAGATTAATATTATAAACCCTATGAATAATATTATACCCTAGGAATATGAAGCCTTAGACTAATAAACCCTATAAATTATTATTTTATAGACTTTTTTAATGAAAAAATTCAAAATATAGTGCAAAATCTTAAAACCAAATGAATAATAAATAATGATTTTTTCAAAAATAAATTCATACAAAAATAAAATGAAATCAAATAAGCATTTGTAAATTCATATATTAATTTACTATAATCCCATTTGAATATATTAAATTTTTAAAAAATATATCATGTGAAACATTATTGATGGAAATTTTAAATATATATATATATATATTATACAATTTTTTAATCTATAATATATTTCAAAATTGATAATTAAATTAAAAAAAAGAAGAGCCCAGATTATATTTTTACTTCATCTAGTTTACTTATAATCAATTTACAATATAATGCATTTCATTTTTTAAAAATAAAAATACATTTCAAAACATCAGCCATAATTTCTAAATTTCATAATTTATTAATCATGGAGGAGCTTATCATGGAACTTATTAATATAAACAATGTACTTCATAAGTAAAATATTTCAATGTCAACTAATATGTACAATGAAAAGAAATATTTTTTCATGGGTAAAATGTTTTTAAGCATTTCAAATAATGTTATTATTTTATATTTGGGCTATTTTTTTTGTCAATTTTATTTTTGAGATGTAAACATTTTTTTTCAAATTTTGCATTTAATTTTCTTTTACAAAAGAAGAAATTATATCACTCTAAACACTTCTTAGATTTGTGATTAAAATAGATAAATACTGATCTTTAAAGAAAAAAACTAGTAAGATCATCTTGCAATTTAAACAATTTGTTATTCAATGATTGCTAATAACTCACTCATGCTACTTTACTTAATTCTACACTAATCCTACACTAAAAACCTAGGACAAACCAAATTCATGGGTGAGCTACTTTCATACATTTGTATTTGAAAAGTATAGCAATCTTTAATAGAACACTCCTTCAAATTATTAACATCTAAACCACACTGAGTTACTAAATTTATAGTGGACACATAATTGATCTCATGGAGATTTGTGGCATAAGTTGGTCAAACCTTGTACTCCTCATTTGTGTGGCGACACATATTCCTCCCAAGGGCCAAGGTCCAGTAAGTCGGCCTCATGATCCAATATCAAATGCCCAAACTTCTCATAGTGGTTGTCCACATTAAATTTGCCACTATGTACAACTATATGTATGTTTAGATACTAGTAAAGCAGACAAAGAAGTTAGTTGTTGCCATGATTATAGGAAAATACCGTGGTATATATGGTATGGAAAAATTTGTTATTAATTGAAGAAGACCTAACGCTCACAACTTGTAGCTCACATTCTTCTAGCGTGAGGAGAAGATTGGAGTAGATAATATGATCTTTGAACACGTTGAGGGACATCTTAACCCTAGAATGGATGGAATTTATTTGCACCATAGTGAAGACATAGGAAAATACCTTGTTATATATGTTGTTATATATAAATGAATAGTATAAATACTTATGAGGAACTTATCATGGAGTAACTTATTAGAATTGGAATAATCTCAAATCCCTAGGAAATTGGTGGGGGGAGAGATAGGTGGGACAAATATATTTTTTGAAATTAATTAAAAGTAATGGACCATTCTGCTAAATAATTTTTTCTTATATCTAAATGAATATTGTAAATAATAATAAGGAACTTATTAGAATTAGAATAATCTCAACATGGTGGAATTTATTAGGATTGGAATAAACTCAAATCCCTAAGGAATTGGTGGGTGGGGAGCCATGTGGCAAAAATATAATTTTTTAAATTTATTAAAAGTTAGGGACCATTTAACTAAATAAAATTTTCTTATATATAAATGAATGTTATAAAAAATATTGAGGAACTTATTCAAATTGGAATAATCTCAACATGGAGGAACTTATTCGAATTGGAATCATCTCAAATCCTTAGGAAATTGTTGGGTGAAGAACCATGTGGCACGGATCTATTTTTTTTAATTTATTAAAAGTAATGGATCATTTTTCTAAATAAAATTTGCTTATATATAAATGAATTCTATAAATAATAATGAGGAACTTATTAGAATTGGAATAATCTCAAATGCCTAGGAAATTAGTGAGTGGAAGCCACGTGACACAAATATAAATTTTTAAATTTATTAAAAGTCAATGCAACCTAACAAAGTCTGTAATACACTACAATCTTTGATAATCATCAACAATCTTTGACAAATATTAAGAAGAAACATATTGTGAGCATATCAATCTTAATCAACAAACATCTTTCCATCTAAAATTCATATATATACGAAAAAATATTATTATTTTTTTTTATTCAATTTAGATCTGCACTTCAAAAATTTCAATCCAAAAATATTTGTAAGAGAAAATCTATAAATCTACTTTGATCTATAGTTGCAACTATTTTATAAACCTCAAAAAACGCGTAGTCTAACTAGGCGGAGGAGTTGCCCGGATATTTATGGAAATTCTGGTCATATTTAGAGAAAATCCGACAAGGATTTTTGTAAATCCAAGTTATAGTTGTTAAACTTCAAAATTTTAGGTGTCCTAGATGTTTTTAATGGTGCTAAATCCATTTCCACCATCAAAAACAATTCAAACACTGCCTCTACAGGATTTTTTGAAATTTTTTTCCCCAAATTCCGACCACTTTTAGCCGTCTGAGCACTTCCTCCGCCCCGGTAGACGACTCCTAAAAAAATATGAAAATATTTTAATCTCAACAGAAAATGAGTTTTCCATCATTGAATCTAAAAAAGCTTTGCATTGTAAAATTTGCCCAAAAATTTATAATCCTGCAATTCTAAGCCACTTGTATTAGATTTTTGCAAAGTTTTATTTTGGATCTCAACTATTCTAAGCCACTTGTATTAGATTTTTGCAAAGTTTTATTTTAGATCTCAACTATTCGCTAGCTGGCAACGCCACGACTTGTAACAGTGGGTCCTAGTAAAAATCCAATAAGTATTTTTTTTTTTTCTTTTTATTTCACTGTCTTGAGATTATACAATTCCCATAGCACAAAGTTGTCATTATTTAACATAGTACCACACTATGGTATGATGATATAGCAGTCGTAAATATTCATTAGCAGTTAATGCATTGGATTCGCTGCGGTTGTAATTGTTGCAGTCAATTAGTTTGTATATTATATCGGTTGATTGGCATTTATGAAGTTTATTGTTACACATCCCGTAATTCGCTCAGTTTTGTAAATCTCGATGCATCTTACTGCTGTCCATCTGGCACCAATTTAGACTTTTCCGATTTAACAACTGTGAGCGGGATAACTGTTGGTCCCTTAGTTTCTGATCGAACCGTTTTGGATCGTCCAAAGTTGTTAGGGCTTAATTTTTTGAGTTTTAAGGCAAATCCTATTTCCAACTCCACTGCATTATAAATGCAGTCTGACATGCAAGGGGAATAGGGGTTGCCTTGCTGCTAACATGCCAAAGTCAACTTTGAAAGAAATATAAATGCAAAGCAACCCCTATTCCCCTTGCATGTCAGACTGCATTTATAATGCAGTGGAGTTGGAAATAGGATTTGCCGAGTTTTAATTATCTCGATTTATAATATCAGTTTATTAAGTTTATTAATCTTTTTAGTTTAAAATATTAATCACTTAATTTTTGGAGTTTTAATCATCTGAATTTATAATATCAATTCTTTAAGCTTATTAATTTTTTTAGTTTAAAATATTAATCATTTAGGTTTTTAATCATCTATTATTATTATTAATGTGTGTTTAGTAGATCTTTCCAATTTTCCATTTTTTTTAATATTATTTTTTTGGATTTCTAATATTAATATGTTGGGTTTATAATATTAATGTTTTGAGTTTATCAATCTCATAAGTTTAAAATATTAATGTCTTAGGTTTTTAATCCCTAGGGTTTATAACATTGACCCCTTGGGTTTATTAATCCCTTAAGTTTATAATATTAATCCGTTGAGATTTATTATTATTATTATTATTATATTATAAACCACATTATTGATAATTATTTTTAATATAGATTTAGTAGGCCATTCAAATTCTCCATCTCTTTTTAATATTAATCCCTTGGGTTTTTAATATTAATCTCTTGCGTTACCCAAATGCGGGTGATTCACATCACAGTTAATGACTTCATTAATAGAGGTCGGCAAACTGTCCTGCCATATACAGCGCAACGCTCATATCCAGGCTCGTGTAAGGATCGATCCGGCTCACATTATGTGTGTTAAATTTTGTTTGCTGGTTGAATTAATGATTCTCCTCGAAAGATACAAGGCTCAAATGGTTATTACTATGAAGGTCGCGGCCATTATATCCACGGCTCGCTCTCTGGCTTCCCGCGAAGGTCCCTCTCCTCTGAAGTTTATGTGTAGAAGACATTCCTCTGCGATCAGTGATAAGTTTCAGCCAATTCAGGCGCTTAATAGCCAATGCTGCTTCTCCCCTCGCCTGCCCTGCTCTAAGCATACGCATCTTATCCTCTGTTGGCTGTATAGCTCTGGTACCCTCACCTACTCTGCAACTCCCTCCTCTTGCTGTTTGGCCATGGTCCGACACAGGATGCGAAGCCGTCATGGCGGAAGCCGTGGAGGACACAGGCGGTCTCAGAATGCTCAAGGTGCTAATCAATCTTCTCACCACGCATCCCAGTCTGCCTTCAATGCTAGGACTACTCTGTCTAGCCCTTCACGTAGACCATTCCCGTATCATGCTTTTCAGAACTACCATTTTAGGTTCCAGAGCAACTTAGTAAGGCCTATCATCTCGGCTAACATTTCCATTATCTTCACGGAGGAGGAGTCTCAACCTCTTGCTTCTGTGAGCACAATGGGAGATACCTCTCAGGAAGATCTCAGAATTATGGGTGGCCATGGTTCTGTGCATCAACCGGGAGAAGCAGGTCAGGCCGGCAAGCAGAGTGATTTGCAGATGGCGAACAAGGAAACAGATGCAGTTCTGAAGCAAGGTGGCAACATCCATGGTGCTGAGGCGTCGGTGGAAGATGATGGTAGCTCAAGCAGCTCTCCTCAGGCTGCGCACCCTCCAGATGGAAGCGGGGAGGGAGAGGCAGAGCATAGCAAGGATGACGGGTATGGTAATGCGTGTCTAGTGGAGGAAATGCCACTAGACCAAAACGTGGCCATATGATAATACCAGTCTGCTGTTTTAGCGTTCGTTTTGCTCTCTTTGGTTTCATGTATCTATGGTTTTGTCCAAGTGGTCAGGTGGTCTTTTTCTCTGGTTCTGTGTCTCTTTCTTGGAAAGTTTCTCTGGCCACTGCTGTGGGATATGGAGGCCTTTTTGAATCTCTCCCAGTCCTCAAATTCCTCTTTCCAGATGTATGTGCTCAGTAATCGGGTCAGTTCTGTCAATTTGAAAGCTTGCAGGTCCCTTATGTTGAGGCTCAGTCCTCCTTGTAATTTTACTATCACTTTACTCTAATAGAATTAGCATTTATTTAAAAAAAGAATATTAATCTCTTGTGTTTTCAATCCCTAGAGTTTATAATATCAATTCCTTGAGTTTATTAATCTCTAGGGTTTAAGAAAATAATCCCTTAGATTTTTAACCTCTAGAGTTTATAACATTGATCTCTTAGGTTTATTAATCCTTTAGGTTTGTAATATTAGTCTTTTGAGTTTTATTATTATTATTATTAATATTAATATTAATTATAATTATTTTATTAATTAATAAATAATAATAATAATAATAATAATTAATATTAATATTAATAATAATAATAATAAACTCAAAAAACTAAACATATTCCAACTACTATATATATTAATGTGGTTGTGTATGTGCTTGATATACAACCTATTAATATATATCAACACATTTATTAATTATAAATTATTTATTTATTTAATTATTATCATTAAATAAATTTACAATATACACCAACAATATAATATAACAAAAACAAAAGATTTTTAAAATCATATTAAATAAAACAAAAAAAAAATTGAAACCGTGAGAATTGAATGTGGTTTGAAACACTAAAAACTAATTTTTAATTCAAACATTTAATTTTTAGGGTTTTGAATAAAAATGTGCACTACAATGATTACAAGTGTGAAATGTTTATTTGTATTATTAGGCATATTCTCTATGTTAATAGATTTAATTCTATCCTTCATATTGTATCCTATACTGGTGTATTGTTTATATTAATATATTTAATTCTTTAACTCTGTTCATCGTAAAACCTAAAACCATTTTAAACATTAAATGATGCCATGCCGGAGAATATAAATTCTTCCATGGTTTCTCTATGTCATCTTCTCTGGATCCTGATGCCATATCGCTGTTAACTTCTATTGCGTCAAGCCAACTGGATAGTGAAACAAATGTCTGCGTCATCAAGCTTCAAACCTAAAAGATTTATGAGAAACATAGCGTATCATTGCTTTATGAGAATCCTAGCATATCATTGTTAATTTAAATTTATAGTTCAAACTTTATAGATAATATTAATTTACATGAATTTATTTTAGACCAACAAGGTTGCTTAAAAATGTGCATTTTTTTATATTTATATATTCTTATTAATTTTTGTGGTTATATGTTGAAGTATTGTCTAGGACAATTATAAGCAAGTTAGAGTAAACATTGAATTTATAACAGATTGCATCCTTCTCCCGTGTTCATCGATAGATATATATATATTTTTATTGATAACATAGCGTATCATTGCTTTATGAGAATCCTAGCATATCATTGTTAATTTAAATTTATAGTTCAAACTTTATAGATAATATTAATTTACATGAATTTATTTTAGACCAACAAGGTTGCTTAAAAATGTGCATTTTTTTATATTTATATATTCTTATTAATTTTTGTGGTTATATGTTGAAGTATTGTCTAGGACAATTATAAGCAAGTTAGAGTAAACATTGAATTTATAACAGATTGCATCCTTCTCCCGTGTTCATCGATAGATATATATATATTTTTATTGATAACAACTAGAATATAAATATAATTTTATTAATATTAATCTCTCAACTAAAAAATTTACAATATAAGCTAACAATATAATATAGGGAAGGTAACATTTAAACCTTAACAAAATTAATGTATTGAAACGTTAAAAATTAAATGTGGTCTTAAAAATAAAATAAAAAGTTTAAAACCTTAAAAATTAAATTTGGTTTGAAGCATAAAAAAATAATTTTTAAGATTTCAAATATTTAATTTTTAGGATTTTGAGTAAAAAAGTTTATTTCAAAGATTAAAAATGTGAATAGTGTATATATCTTTTATATTTATAAAATTGTATCGTAATTTATTTTATATGTTATTACACTAATTTTATTTTTTAGTTTTTTTTATTATCAAAACTTATAATCATTTCAATCTGTTTATGGTGTTGGAAGTCGCCAACAGGAAAGGGGTCTCTCTTATGTGAAGCCCCAATTATACACCACAACGTTTGGGGTAGGAACCCCAACTAGAAAATGGTCGATTGCCAAAGTGGTGGTTTGAAAAATGTGTCTTGGTTGCGATAAACATATAGAATGAGATATACATGACTTTGGCGAAAACAAGTGTATGAACTTTGAGAAGTATAAAATGTAAAGCATGAAAGGTTCCATCACATCAAAGGAAATAAGTGAGCCCCTTAAAACCAAGTAATGGTACTAAATTAGAAGAGATGTATAAGAAATACAAGAGAATTGCTAGTTAACCTGCAAAATATTTCATAAGGTAACAATGATCATAATAACATAACAACACACATTCAACAAAATTCATACTAAAGCAAACGAATTTGTTCATAAGCATTAGTGTAACTGAAACAACACATATCACAAATATAAAAATAATAGTCTTACTACATTGATGACGTATGCATGAAGACCTGCCAACTCTGATATTTTATTATAGAGTGAAAGTTTGAGACATCCAATTACATTGACAAGATAGTAGCCCCAATAGTGGAACATGAAGCCAACACTTGCTTCTCTAAAGAATGATATTTCTCATATTCTAACTAGAGAATCCAAGGCTCCAGAATAAAACTTCCAAGCCTTCGGCTCCAAGCCTTTTGCTGAGTTATAAGGGTTTATTTATAACAAGTGAGATGACCCTTCATCTTTCTTTGTGACCTTTGAACTTCCCTCATGACTTTGACTTCTTTTGTCTTTTCCTAACTAATGACTTTCCATATTCCAAAATTGACACTTGGACTTCCACTTAGATATTTTATTTCAAATAATAATACATAAAACCATATAGGATAAAAATGGGTAGAGCTTAATAAGACAATCCTAATAAGTTAAACTAAATACATTAAGCTTGATTTTGAGGAAGCTCTACCTCAACAAATGCAATTTTTAAATATTCAATTTTGTAGTGATGCCAAGATTTGTACTATGAGATGGTCTCCTCAAACTTTGCAAGAAGATTAGGCTAATAGAGGACTCTAGTTTCCATTGCATATGGGTAGACAATTTTGGAACCGATTTGTGTCTCCTTTAATAATAACCACATAGTATTGATCTTCGAAGGGCCACCAATATACTTCTACATGGTGTGTCTATTAATCTCCAGGTCTTCTCTGGTAGCCATCTCCTTTCGTTAATCCAAGTATCTGAAACTTCATGCCTGACTACATTTCTTCCCTTTACCTTTGTGAATGTCCTAACTGAAGGGATCTTATGAGATTTTACAAGGGATTCCACACTGTTGTACAACCATTCATAAGAAGAAAAGATGTTGGCTCTAAAAGTGTTGAGTTGTTTATTACTTTTCGTAAGCATAATGACTTTAGATTTCTCCAACTCATCTTGTTGTCTTGTTTTCCTAGCCAATTCTGACAGTGCACCTTTACCATTCATTCCCCATTCATGAAATGTAGCGATAACTATATGAATGATCTACAGAGATTTTGCATTTTCCCATGATTTATTCTAAATGTCATACGAAGGGACAACTTCTTTATGCACGGTGACCAAATCCTCATAAAGATTCATCATAGTGTCTCTCAATGTTTCCACTTCACTATATATAGCTGCCTAAAGCTCCTTTATGTAAACATGTGTTGAGGATAACTTCTAAGTTTTTGCTTAGAGTTTTTCTATATGTTGTCTCGCAACATCCTTTTCCATTTGTTTCTTTTCTACAATTAGATAATCTATATTTTCCTTTGAAGCTCTTACAAGGGTCAAGCTAGTTGTGACAATGGTTTAAGGATTCTTTCTAGTATCCATCACAATCACCTTTTCTATATTAATGAAGGAAGGATCTGTGAGGTCATTGGGAAAATGTTTCTTCCTTTCTTGCATAATTCTTCTCTGAAGCTCATTGAATGTCAGGTTATAAATATCCATGACTGGGTCCTCATCTAAAGGAGAAATTTCTCCTTCATCACCTGGAACTTGCCCATCTATAGGAGGAGGTGGAGACTGAATGATGATATGTTATGTAGTGGGCATAAGATCAACATCTTGGTTCTCCTTCCTTTTCTCTACCTCCAAGTCTTGGACAACTATTAGATCTTCAATTTCTTGAGCAAGCTCTTAATCCTACTACTTTTTAGTATCCTCTTCCTGTAGCTGATTTTCACGTACCCCTCTATTGCCTCAATATCAATATATATATATATATATTTCGTTCGATAATTTATGTATAATTTTTTGTAATACCTCCGCTATTATAGAAATGTTTTATTTTTTACTTGACTATTATTAGTATGTTGGCAGATGAGCCATGATGAACTGATTATCAGGAACAATTGATGTAATTAAATAAATAAATTGTTGAATAAAACTAGAAATTACGAAGAAAGGAACATTGGAGTAAAAGGATGCTTGCCTAAATCTGAAGTGAATCAGGTTTGATTAAATTCCTTAAATAAATATACTTAGTTGAAGATAAATACTAAGAAAAGCACAACGGGAGATAAAAGCAGGCTTTATGAGAAAAAAACTAAAGAAAATCCTAGGCTGAATGGTTAACAGATTCTTGAAAGGCGAAACATTGCTAAGGAAAAATATGTGGGAAAATAATATTAAAAATATATTATGAGGAATTAGAGGAGGTTGTTGATTCTAGGCAAGATCATCTGAGCTCGGGGGGGATCAGAGGTTGGTCAAAGGTTGGGTGGATTAGTGTTGTTCCAGACATAATTTCCAGACTGGACTGTTGGTTAGAGATTTTGATTTTTGTTATTGTTCATATGATGGATTAGAGTAAATTATATTTGTCGCACCAATGGATTTAATGTTAATTTATGTTGTGAGAATGCTTTCGGTAATTTAATTTTATGATAAATAAATTATGCTTTGAGAACTTAGTTGTAAGGCTTTGTTATATGATTATATGTAGTGTTGCAATTAGTAGAACATAAAATTTAATCCATGAATTATCATAACAATAAAGACCAAAAAATATCTGGGTAGTGGTTCACATAAAGGCCCTGGGAATCCTTGCCTGGAGATGGGGTTGCATGTCCAACTGTATGTATAGTTGTGTGAGTAAATTAGGATGGGGGTGTGATTAACTACTTGGTGGGAGTCCTTAAAGCTAGTTATGAAGGTGTACCTTGGAAAACTGGCTTATTGATAAGAACCTTTTCCCTAAAATGAACCAAGAGATAATCACCATAATTCTAATAGATACAAAATAGATGTGTAAGGATTTCGGGATTAAAAATAAGAGCGACTTGACATGGAGAGTGGCATTAAAGCTCAACAGTAACCCCCAAGTGAGGGAGAAAGATTATTAACAATAAATCTCATCTCGTTATACTACATCAGAGAAGAAACTACTAGGTAGAAAGATGAAGTAGATTCATAACAGATTGCCATTTTTGCCTCATAATGGAAATCCCAAAAGCACCTAGCTAAGGATCGTGGTTCATCCTCAAAATAGAATTAATTTCAGGGAATCAACTCAATTTATTAACTGTATATTAGTTTGTGAAATAACTTAGTTGTAGACAATAGATTTCATTGCAAAATAAATTTAATCTACTTACTGTGAATTTCTTGCATAGTATATTGATTAACATACTATAACAGAAACGATGCCATAAGCAATGTGGAAATGGGGAAATGAATTCTAAAACACACCAAGAAAATAAAGTGCTCGTCTTGGGAAATTCAGGCCAGGAGCATATAATTTTGAAAAAGAAATTTACCATAGAACAACATGCACAGTCATATCCATAGTCACCGAAATGAAATTATTCTTTAAAGTAAACATTACAGGATAACTAGAGGCAAATAAAATTCATAAACTTAACATGAGTTTGTAGTGACCAACATTGTTGTAGAGGAGAGGATAAACTCAGAACTAGACCAGAACAGTAATTCTATTACAGCCAGATAACCTAATTTACGTTTATGATGAATTCCAGCCTATATAAAATGATCCATGTGGATATTGGTGACCACCCTCCTATTCCACTTGGACCCACAATATTGTCTCTTTCATTTTTTCAATTTCCTTAAATGTAGCACAATTTACAATTTTTGGCAGTTTTTTGGGTCCTGAACTTCGACCGCTGTTTTGAGGCTCTAAACGACATTTTTACGTAAAAAAGAGAGATCAAAGAATATCCAAACATTTTTGTTTATGATTTTTTCCCTACTCTTTGATATCTTCGAAATGAGGTATTATGATAGCCAAACAAAGATTGTATGCCAAAGTTACGACCCCAGGAAATTGATGTAACCATTTTTCAAAACGGGGCCCATAGTTTTGGTGCTTTATCTCCTAGGGTTAGGTTTCTTGATGTTTAGGGTTTTACATTGTTTCTCAGTGATAAATAGAACCTGGAACCTCATTGTAACATAGTTCAGAGGCATGTGTCCACCACATCTCTTCTCAGAGATAAGCTACCATCGCCCGAGCTAGTTTATTTCCATTCTGTTTGTAAGCATATTTTAGTATTCTAATATTAATGAAATGAAGTGTTATTTATGTTGCATGTCTGTATTTATGGTTATATCTCTAATTTGTTGCGTTCTTGTTTAAGTTTGGATCATAAAAATAGGGAATCGTTCCTTAATCTAACCAAACAGAGGGTATGGAACACACTCATATTAGAGCTACAATATATAAACAAGAAATGTAATTAATAGACAAAGAGCGCAAACCACACTCATTCCAACCTTCAATCTTATAGATTAATGAAAATAGAATTCATTCGTGATAAAAAATCACACGAACCAGAGGCACCCATATCGTCAGAAGCAAACATGGTAGAAACAAACATTCATTCCAAATAACTAATCATAAAGAAAGATGTATTATTATCACCAATCTACAACATACTGGAAAGATAGGATAATTATATAAACGTACCCATAGAGCGAGGTGCTATGGTAATGTTCAATAAGGAAAATTTTGCATTAGAGGAGATTATTATAGTGTTTCCTTTTCTAAATGAGGCATGCGTAAACACTAACCACAATAGAAAAACAATTAAAAACTAGAACCCTTGAACAGGGGCCCGAGCTCCTAATGATTTAAGTACAATAGATATCTATGAGATTTGAGAGCATGCCTGGCTCTTTAGATTTTAAACAATAAGAGGACCCATTAACAACAATGAAATCACATATTACAGTTCTTCAACTGTGGTAAGGTGATCCACTAAGGGAGATTCATGCAAAGAAACCGACTTGGAAGGAACAAAGTGCCAAATTAGTACTCTCGATCCATTAAGAAACCCATGTACTCGGCTAAGAAAAAGGCTATGGGAATACCTGCACCAGTTAAGACACAATAAGTGATATAGTTGGTGGGTAGAAACATCCCCAAATCGAAATGAAAAGAAAGAACACCCCAAATCACTGGATAATGATGGAAGGAGGTATCACCTGGGTGGTTCGCGTAATCTGCATAAGAATAAAGAAGAAAAACCCAACATAAAATGTGTTAATGTGAATGAACTTATGAATTGATTTAGACAAGTGAGCCATGAATTACGAAGGGGAAAATCTTACCTGTGATACTAGGTATAGGACCGAGGGTGATTATGTGCTGGTCGCTAGAACCTAAAACCAACCTAGTAGCAACCCTCATTCTAGTCCTGTCAAAAGAAAGGAGTGATTAGGATAATGTTGAGGATAATATTCGAGTATGGAACTTCAGAAGATAAAGAATAATATTACCTGGGTGAGTGGAATCGACCTGAAGAACCTTTGTTGCTCCAATTGCTATCTCGACACTGGTATTGAAGGAAAACACATAAAAGATGGGAAAGTTGAGCCACCTTTGTGCCAGAAAAATCCCACGCTATGGCAAGGGCCGACTGAATATTGGATAATCAACAACAGAAGGTGGTGACAACAAAGGCATGCTGGGGGGGCAGGGTAGTAGACGTGGCCACAGTGCAGTGTTGCAGAACCCTCGACTCTGATGGCAGAGAGATAAGCCAAATGAATGGAGGGAAAATAGGGCAAAAGGTTCAGGTTTTGACAAAACATTTTACACCCTTGATAAGGGAGAGGAGATCTAGGCCATCAGAGTCCCATCGTCTCAATCATAGTGAGGGCCATGTGATTTAGTACACATTCACGTGGAAGAAGGCGCGTGTAGTGAGCCAGTAGGAGGTCGGTTGGAATGGTCGAACAACTGTAGCGCTGAGTGGGAGATTGAACATAGTCATAAGCGGTAATAACAATCCGGGAGGAAGGACTGCTGACATGCACCATTAATTTCAGAGTTTAATGTTATGCATATTGATATCACTTGGAGTAGGGGAGTACCTATAATATGACTCACATTAAATCAATCAAGGGGCATAAAGTGTGAGGGGTCTATTATATATTATATCCCAACTGTATAACCAAAATTAGATACATAGTGTCTTGATCAAGCAAGAAGTGAGCCATTCATCTCTAAAGTTTAGACAAGTGCCAAATAGAGGGAACATTGATTGTAAACATAGGCCAAACAAGAGATGGAAAATCATAAGTGTAAAGATAGATACAAATATCAATAAACATTTTATAGTTTTCATATTAGGGATTAGTGAGATTCGCCAATGTTTTAAAGTTCAAGAAAATTTTCCATCCTTAAAATTTTCCCTGACATACAATATTAAAATTTTAGATTTAGGTATAGTGAAGTGTTGTTGTAAGATAGGTATCTGAAAAATGGTATCAAAGAACCAACTACTAAACTGGGATTAAGAAAAAGGCACCACCATAGTTATAGAATGAGCAGCGGTAGAAGTAAATGTAGCTTAATGATATCAATTGGTCTGTTTCGTAGGTTACTGAACTGAAGCAGAGTGTTGTACAATAATCAAAAAATCTACTCCAGCTATTACTGCAGTGAGGATTTGTATGTGGAGATGGGAGAAGGTATCATGTCATTACCTTATTAGTTTGTGGATATAGTAAGAAATATGAAATAATAATTAGCATAGCTCTAGAGTAGTAATGAAAGGTTGTTAAAATTTAGTGAGGAATAGGAAAAGTTGATTAGAGAATGGACTGAGAAATCCAACCACAAAAGTGTAGAGATGGAAGGATTCAAGAGAAATAATAGTGGGACAGAATCCAAAAAATTTGAAAGTCGATAAGAATCTGGTCATAATTCTCCAAAATCATGTAAAGTAAAGAAGAAGATGGAGTTATAGGGTGAGTTTAGGAAGATCAAATCCCCTACCTTTGACTTGGAAAGATAGGAGGATGTAGAGGTGTTGTTGCTGAACATGATTAAGTATTTCCAAGTGTATGAGTATGAGAGTAATCTAAAGGCACGACTGGCTATTTATCAGTTGCAGAGTAAAGCTACCCTTTGGTGGGAAGAGATAAAAGGTGTGCAACTCCTAGAAGAGAAGACAGTTTATTTGGAGGAGTTCCAGAAAAAATCCAATTCGCAGTATCTCAATGAGCACTACTATGATGAATGGGCCAAGTAATTTCATGAATTAAGGCTGGGATAGCTGACCATGGACGAGTTTGTGGCTAAGTTTACAAAATTGCTATGGTATGTACCATACCTTAAGGAGGAGAAGGCAAAAATACATTGGTTCCTAAATTGTTTTCCAACTTTGTATAAGGAGAGAATTGAGTTTGATTATGCAAATAATATGGATGAAGTAGTGAGAAAGGCTATATTATGTTATCAAAAATTCAAGAATAGAAGTGAAAGTGGTAAATCATGGAAAAATAAAGAGAGAACCAAGGTAGGAGGGAGCATAAAAAGAATGAAACCTTACTACCTCAAGAATTTTGGCAAGGATCATCAAAGGAAGAAGTTTAGCAATGGAAATGCATTTTCGCCTGAACATTCTTATACTGGCTCGAAAATCACAGAATTAAATAGCAATAAAAACAATAGTATAAAGGAAAGGGAACCATTGAAATGTTGGGGCTACGACGAACCACATTTGCTAAGGGATTTCCTGCATAATCCCAAGTTTGTCCAAAACCCTCAGGTTGTCCAAGAGGGAACGACCATGAATGACATTGCCCGAAATATTCTTAGAATTAGTGCAACGTTGGAGGACAGACAAGATGAGCACTAGTCTACTATGCTTGAAATCGAAGGTACTTTACTAAACCAAATTGTGTCTGTTTTAATTGATCCAGGGGCTAGTTTAAGTTACATCAACCCCAAAATTGTGGAAAAGTGTAATCTGAATTTTGATAAATTCATAAATGCATGGTTGGTCCAATTGGAAACCAAGACCGAAAGAAATGTAACCAGTGAAGTAAAATAGTGTATTTTAAATTTAAATGGGTATCCTACATTATAAGATTTAAATATTCTTCTCTTAAGGCCTTACGATTTGTTGATAGGCATGGACTAGTTGGAAAAGAAAGCAATTGTTATAAATTGCTTAGAGAAAATGGTTACTTGTGTTGATAAGAATGGACACACCAAGGTAATTATGAGGAAGCCAAAACCAGTATGGATCCGACAAATTTCAGCCTTACAGCTGAAAAGAAGTGCAAGAAAAAGGTGCCAATTATACATACTATAGGTGGAGAATAGTGATCAGTCAACAGAAAATGGAAATTTAAATACCCTACTAGTCATTAATGAATTTCAAGATGTATTTCCAGAAGAAATTACATGATTAACCCCACATAGGGACAAAGATTTTACCATTGACTTAGTATTGGGTGTTGTCCCTCTCTCTAGGGCTCCGTATTGAATGGGCACACCGAAACTACTGGAATTGAAAATTCAATTACAGGAACTCGTGAATAAAGGGTTATATCAGGACAAATATTTCACCATGGGGGGCACCTGTACATTTTGTCAAGAGAAAATATGATACATTTAGAGTGTGCATTGATTATCATTAGTTGAATAAGTTAACCATTGAAAACAAATATCCATTGCCTCGAATCGATGATTTATTTGATCTAGTGAGAGAGGCAACAATTTTCTCAAAAATTGATTTAAGAACTGGTTACCATTAGCTATGCATAAAAAATGAAGATATCCAGATAACAACCTTTATAACTAGATATGGTCATTATGAGTTTGTTTTGTTACCTTTCAGACTCACGAATGCACCATCAAATGTCATGTGCTTGATGAACATTATACTTCACCCTTACCTCGATAGGTTTGTACTAGTATTGATTGATGATATTCTAGTCAATTCAAAGAATGAGAAGGATGACAAAGAGCATTTTAAACTAGTATTACAAATGTTAAGAGAGCATCAATTGTATGCAAAACTCAACAAATGTGAGTTTTATAAAGACAAAATAAAATACTTGGGACATGTTGTTTCCAAGGAAGGATGATCAGTGGATCTTGAAAAGATCAAGGTTATCGTGAATTGGCCCATACCGAATGACGTATCAATAGTTCGCTCATTTATGGGAATTGTAGGATATGATCGGAGATTCATAGAAGCCTTCTCAAGACTACCTTACCCTAACATCCCCTTGTAGAAAAAGGGTGTGAACTTTGAATCCACAACCAAATGTCAAGAAAGCTTTGATAAGCTAAAGCAATTGTTGACAATAGCCTCTATACTAAAAATCGCAGATCCAAGTAAAGATTTCACAGTTTGTAACGATTCCTATTTAGATGCTATAATAGCTTATGGGTCCATGAAGCTAAAAGTGCACAAGCAAAACTATGCAGTGTATGATTTGCAATTGGCGGCAGTGATACATGCGCTTAAAATGTGGAGACATTATTTGCTTGGAAAGAAGTTTATACTAGTAACTCATCACATCAGTATGAAGTATTTTTTCAGCCAGTCAGCCTTAAACGCTAGGCAAGCAAGATGTTGGCATTCCTTAGTGATTTCAACTTTGAAATTCGACACATAAAAGGGAAGGGAGACAAACTAGTATATGCTCTAAGTCAGCATGCTCATGCGGTGTTAGTGATATTTGCTAGTAGTATAAGTATAAATTATCTAGAACAGGTGAAGAAGTCAACAAGATACTCAATGTGTAGAAATTCAGGAAAATTTACAAAAAACAGGAAATTTATTATAAGATGAAAATTCATAAAAATTACTCACTTACCAGAATGAGTTCTATATTCCTAATGTGAGGACACTGAAACAAACAATACTGGATGAGTACCATCGAAGACCCTATGTGGGCCACCCCGATTATTAGAAAATGGTTACCACATTAACGAACAATTTGTTTTGACCAGATCTGAAGAGGGATGTGGCCAAATATCTAGCGAGGTGCATAAAATGTCAACAGGTAAAGGTGGAGCATCAGCATCTAGCCGAATTTTTTAAATGCGCTACCCATACCCGAATGGAAGTGGGAGGCAATTTCAATGGACTTGATCACCTAATTACCGAGGACAAAATGCTGCCATGATTTGATCATGGTGGTAGTGGATGTGTTGACTAAAGAAACCCATTTTATACTAGTGCAGTCTATGTTTGGGACTACCCAGATACCTCATATTTTCATGAGAGACATATTTCGCCTACATGGAATACCCAAGGTAATAGTGTCAGATAGAGATGCTAAGTTTGCCTCCAAGTTTTGGAGGGAATTATTTGGGGGTATGGGAACACAATTGAACTTTAGTACATGATATCACCCAAAAATGGATGGGAAAACAAAAAGGACCAATCATATTTTGCAGGATATGCTAAGAATGTATTTAATGAATCAACCTACCAAGTGGGAGGAATTTCTACATTTAACAGAATTTGCATATAGTAATAGTTACCAAGCTTCTATTAAAATGAGCCCCTTCGAGGTTTTGTATGGAAGAAAATGCAATACACCCCTGAGCTGGAGTCAACCAGACGATAAGATAATATCGGGGCGAGATAACTTGCAGGAAATGGAACAGACTGTTCGGAAAGTCAAACATAACACTGAAACAACACAAGATCGACATAAAAATTATGCAGACAAAAAGAGAGTGCATAAGGATTTCAACATCGGAGACCATGTATATTTGTGGATAAAGCCCAGGAAGAGTACTCTAAGCACAGGAACGTGCACAAAGTTGGCACCATGATTCCATGGGCCTTTTGAAATCCTAGATAGAGTTGACGTACTAGCCTATTAGCTGGCTTTACTTGGCCATATTAGATTTCATAATGTATTTCGTGTGTCCTTGTTAAAAAAGTATGCATATGATAGTTATCATGTGATTGATTGGAATTTGATACAGGTGGAATTGATGGAAATTTCATGCCCGAGCCAATTCGCATATTGGAGTGGAAGGAAATTATGCTCCATAATTGAGTCATCGCTTAGGATAAGGTGCATTGGAGGCACTTTACACTTGAGGAGGCAACTTGGGAATGAGAAGATAATATGACGGAAGCTTACGCAATGTTGTTTCGGTAAAAGTCAAAGAACAATAAACACTGAGGATAGTATTATTTTCGAGAGGGGAAAGATGTAATACCCTTCGCTATTATAGAAATAATTTATTTTGTATTTGAATATTATTAGTATGTTGGAAAATGAGCCATGATGAACTGATTATCAGGAACGCTGATCTAATTAAATAAATAAATTATTGAATAAAGATGGAAATTGTGGGGAAAGATACAATGGAGTAAAAAGAAGCTTTCCCAAATCTGAAGTGAATCAGATTTGACTAAAATTCCTTGAATAAATATACTCAGTTGAAGATAAATACTGAGAAAAATACTGCAGCAGATAAAAGCAGTATTTATGAGGAAAAACTAAAGAAAATCATAGGCTGAAGGGTTAACAGATCCCTGAAAGGCGGGAAGCTGCCAAGGAAAAATATGTGGGGAAAATAATATTAAAAAAACATTATGAGGAATCATAGGAGGCTGTTGATTCCTGAAAAGATCATCTTAGCTCGGGGGGATCAGAGGTTGACCGAAGGTTGGGTGGATCAGTGTTGTTCCATACACAATTTTTAGACTAGACTATTGGGTAGAGATTTTTATTTCTATTTTTGTTCATATGATGGATTAGAGTAAATTATATTTGTCACATCATAAGATTTAATGTTAATTTCTGTTGTGAGAATGTTCTCAGTAATTTACTTTTATGATAAAGAAATTTGGCTTTCATAACTTAGTTGTAAGGCTACGCTATGTGATTATATGCAGTGCTATAGTTAGGAGAACGTAGAGTTTAATCCATTCATTATTATAATAGTAAAGGCCAAAAGATATCTGGGTAGTGGTTCGCATGAAGATCCCTGGGAATCCTTGCCTTGAGATGGGGTTGCATGTGTAGTACAACTGCATGAGTAAATTAGGATGGGGGGTGATTAACTACTTGGTGGGAGTATTTAAACCCAGTTATTAAGGTGTACCTTAGCAAACTGGTTTATTCGTAAGTGCCTTTTTCCTAAAATGAACTAACAGATAATCAACATAACTATGATAGATACAAAACATAAGGGTAAGGACTCTGGGGCTAAAATAAGAGCGAATTGACATGCCAAGTGGCAGTAAACATCAATGGTAACCCCCAAGTGAGGGAGAAATATTATTAACAAGAAATATCATCTTGTTCTACTGCACCAAAGAATAAACTTGTAGGCGGAAAGATGTAGTAGATTCATAACAAATTTCCATTTTTGCCTCAGAATGGAAATTCAAAAATCACCCAGCTAAGGATCATTGTTCATCCTCAGAATAGCATTAAGATCAGGGAGTCAACTCAATTTATTAACTGTAGACTAGTCTGTGAAATATCGTAGTTACCAACTGTAGATTTCACTACAAAATAACTTTAATCTATTGACTGTGAATTTCTTACATAGTATATTGATTAACATACTCAAACTAAAACGACCCAATAAGAAATGTGGTAATGGGGAAATAAAGTCTAAAACACACCCAGAAAATAAACTGCTTAGCTCAGGAAATTCAGGCCAAGAGCATATGATTTTGAAAAAGAAATTTACCATAAAACAACACACACAGTTATATCCACAGTCATCGAAATGCAATTCTTCTTTAAAATAAACATTACAACATAAATCGAGGTTAATAAACTTCATAAACTTAACATGATTCTATAGTGACCAACATTGTTGTACAAGAGAGGATAAACTCAGAACTAGACCAAAGCAATAGTTCTATTATATACAAAGAATAAAATTTACATTTATGATTGATTCCAACGTATACAAAAAGAGTGAATCATTCCTCAAGCTAACCAAACAGAGGGTATGACACACACCCATATCAAAGCTCCAATATTTAAACGAGAAATGTAATGAATAGACAGAGAGCCCGAATGACACTGATTTCAGCGTTCAATATTATAGATTAATGAAAAGAAAATTCATTCATGATAACAAATTAGACGAGCGAGAGGTACCATAATCACCAGATGAAAACATGGTAGAAATAATTATTCATTCCGAATAATTAATCGGAAGGCAACATGTACTATCATCACCAATCTACAACATACTAGAAAGTTAGGATAATTATAAAAACGTAACCACAGAGCGAGGTGCTACGATAATGTTCAATAAGGAAAATGTCCATTAAAAGAGATTATTATAGTGTTAGGCTTTCTAAATGAGGCACGTATAAACATTAACCACTCTAGAAAAACAATGAAAATCTATAACCCTTGAACATGGGCCCAAGATCCTAGCGATTTAAGTATAATAGATATCTATGAGATTCGAGAGCATGCCTGGCTCTTTAGATCTTAAACAATAAGAGGACCCATTAACAACAACGAAGTTACATATTACAGTTCTTAAATTGTGGTAAGGCAATCCAGAAAGGGATATTCCTGAAAAGAAACTGACATAAAAGGAACATAACACCTAATTAGTGCTCTCGAGCGATTAAGAAACCCATGTACTTGGCCAAGGAAAATCCTATGGGGATACTTGCACCAGTCAAGCCATGGGAACCGGTATAGTTAGTTGGTAGAAACATCCCGAAATTGAAATGAAAATAAAGAATACTGCAAACTACTAGGGAATGATGAAAGGAGGTATCGCCTCGGTGGTGGGCGTAGTGCATAAACTTTCTTACTACAGTTGAATCTGCACAACAATAAAGAAGAAAAACCCCAACATAATTTTTTTTAATGTGATTGAACTTATGAATTGATTTAGATAAGCGAGCCATGAATTACGAAGGGTAAAAACTTGTCTGTGATAATGAGTATAGGATTGAGGGTGATTATGTGTTGGTGACTAAAATGCCAAGCTAGCCCAACAACAACCCTCATTCCAGTCCTGTGAAAAGCAAGGAGTGATTAAGACCAGGCTGAGGATAATATTCGAGCATGGAACTTCAGAAGATAAATAATAAGATTACCTAGGTGAGTGGAATTGGCCTGAAGAACCTATGTTGCTCTAACTGTTGTCTCAATGCTGGTAGTGAATGAAAATGAATAAAATATGGGAAAGTCGAGCCACCTTGGTGCTAGACAAATCCCACGCCATGGCAAGGGCAGATTCATGATTGGAAAATCAACAACAGAAGGTGGTGACAATAAAGGCATGTTGGGGGGGTTAGAATATGTGACCACAATGCAGTGTTGCAGAAACCTCAGCTATGGTGGGAGAGTGATAAGCCAAGTGAATGGAGGGAAATCAGGGCAAAAGGTTAGGTTTTTGACAAAACATTTTACGTCCTTGATGACAGAGAGGAGATCTGGGTTGTCAGAGTCCCATCACCCCAGCTATAGTGAGGGCCATGTGCCTTAGTACCCATTCACATGGGCTAGGACATGTGTAGCAAGATAGTAGCAGGTGGGTTGAAATGGTAGAACAGTTGTAGCATTGAGTGGGAGACTGAACATAGTCATAGGTGGTAATAAAAATTTTGGAGGAAGGACTGCTGACATGCGCCATTAATTTCAGAGTTAAATGTTATGCATATTGATATCACTTGGAGCAGGGGCATACCTATAGTGTGACTCACATTAAACCAATCAACAGGAATAAAGTGTGAGGCGTCAATTATATACTATATCCCAATTGTATAACCAAAATTAGATACATAGGGTCTTGACCAAGCAAGAAGTGAACCATTCATTGCTAAAGTTTAGACAAGCACCAAATAGAGGGAACATTTACTGTAAACATAGGCAAAACAAGAGGTGGAAAATCATAAGTGTAAGGCTAGATACAAATACATAATCATGCCATGGTTGCTAAAAAGGAAAAAAATAACAAATAAGCAATGCACCTCATATAGCAGTACAGTGAGGAAACTCATCACATGCAATATTAAAATCTTAGATTTGGGTATAGTGAAGTGTTGTTATAAGATAGGTATCTGACATTTTTTTTAGCTTTTGAAAAAGTGTTTGATCTGCTAAGGTAAGATTGTACCATAGATTCCCATTTTGGCCATACCCCAAGATTTTACCTATCATTATTTTCCATTCATTGTAATTATAATATTATTCCCCACTAAGTAGATAATGGGATGTTATATGGTGCTAGATCTCCTCTCTATGGTTTATGTGATAATAAAACCAAGAGTCTAACATGTAAAATAATGTAAATAAATTTTGGTAATGGTGCTTTGGCACCTTAAAGACCCTTTGTATGGTCCTAGGGGTATATATATGCAATTGAAATCCTTGGCTTGGTTTATATTTAATTACTACAAAGGTTATGACTCTGAAAACAAAAATAACTTGAACCAAAGAGATTTGTGTATTTGTGTAGGAGTTATGGGAAGATGGGCACTAAATTGTTCATTGCCACATAACCCGGAGCCATGTTATGGGCATGTTTCCACCATGCACTATCTATATGGATGGTTTGGATCTATTCAAGTGATATAATGGCTACAATTTCATTTTACAAACCCTACATTTGATTTGGAATGACACCCACTCTCTATCGTGGTTTCATTTTTCTACATGGTGTCTTGTGCTCAGAGCGTTGCATCGAGGAAGGTAGAGATGCTTAGCACCTGGGAACTATTACCAACACTAATGGCATACACATTTGTTCTTTCCCTTGCGTTTCAATGGTGCTAAGGGTAAGGTAAAAAAAAATTATTATTTGGTGAACCATCTCCAAAACTTTTCAAGTATCTTACCAAGTTAGGGTTAATGTTCTTGTCTCCCTGACTCTATGAGTAGATATTCTTAATTTTGGTGAAATTATCCTACTGTGTATGGCATCATTACTTCCCTAACCCGTTCTATAGCTAAACCCCTTCAGGTAAAATTTTGGGTCCCTGGTTTTTTAAACTATAATCGTTTTGAGTTAATTACTATCATTTCTGGACTAATTTTTCATTTGTTTCCAATAACCCCTTTATGGAAATGTTTATGTCTCAGATTCACTGCCCCCAGGAACGTAATGTTTGGAGGGTTGTTCTTTCTTTGTTGGTGTAAAATGGTAAAAAATCCTTTTTAACTGAACTTATTCATCTTGTTTATTTTTTGGGCTTTTCGAACTCTAATTTTTTTTTGAGTTTCAATTTGGGAAACATTGATTCCCCATTGCATAATCTCTTTTTCTGGGTTGTCATTTCCCCTACTGAGATATACATATTTTCTTGTGTCTCATTTTTGTTTAGTCATTAATAAATGGTTGCAATCATAATTTATGTAGGGAATGGTTTCCACCCTTACTAACATCAGGTAAATATCACCCTCTTGTAAAATGTATAAAGTATTTTCTTTAATGTGTGAAATAATCATACTAGCCTCTAACTTCCTTCCTGTCTCCCATTGAGGTATGACTTCTCTCTCTGTCTTGGGGTTTCCAGTTGTGAGTTTGGGACAACCATTGATTTACAACCCTGGTCCTTGTTCGCTATTGATAGGTCAGTGGTCACCGTGTTCCTTTGGCTACATGCTGCTAGTATTTTTTAGGGTTATGGCGACTTCGTCACCTTCTAGACAAGGATTGGGCTATGGAAAATTGATTATGTTGTTGTGATTTTTATTCCTTGTTTATGTGTTCGACTTATGACCGGTATTTTTCTTATTTGTAATGGTTAAATTGTCTTTACCTATGAAATTATTTTGAGACTAGGACCTATAACCATATGTTGGTGTTAATTTACCTTATGCTAGCTACTGGACCCTCAGGGTTTCATAATCTTTGTGTTGTAAAGTTTGAGTGTTATCATTTATAATTATAATTTGTGAAGTGCTAGTATATATATATATATATATATAATATATATTATATATATATATATTATATAATATATATATATATATATATTATATATATATATATATATATATGAATAGATATCACTCATAATAAATAAATAAATAAAGAGAGGAGAGGAGACAAGATTCAAGAGGAAAAAAAACTCTAAGAAAGGGCATAAATCCAATTCTTGCTAATCTTCTTCCCATCATCTTCGTTCAAATTGCCAGTGTTTTTCAATCTCAATGGCTTCTCCAAACTTTCTATGATGATAGTGATTTAACATAGCAAGAATCTTGAAGTCTTTACAAATATAGTGTTTGGTTTTCTCGGCATGCTCCGCAAGAGAAGAGGATCAAGATCTACTTAGAAAGCTAATTCATTTGTATATATTTCATCTGTTAACCCCATATTTGTATATATATGTATGTATGTATGTCTAAGGAGAAGAATGCCAATTGATTGTTAGTAAATATTAATAACCATTGATAGGTGAGACATAACAAGAAAATGGTGAAAAGGCTTTATGCAATATTCAACTCATTATATTGATGATAGAATTTTACTTTATAGTACATCAATTGGATAATTATAGATTTAAATTTCACTTGCATGGCATCAATTAATCTTGAAAACACCTCATCAAGGATAAGGTTTACAACTGATGTATGTTGGAATGTGTCCCTTTGAAAGGGAATAATTCATGGGTTATGTCGAAAGAAACTCAGATTTTATGTAAGGGAAGTATAACCTAGATTCATCATGGAGTAAAATACCATTGTAATAATCTATTATATAAAGAGGTGAAATTACATTATTCCACATGTATTATTGATATGTGATTCCTCAATTTCTCTTGGTATATAATCAATGTTAGAGAGTTCTATGAAACAAAAAATAAATGTATGAGTATTATCTTTGTAAAATAGTAAATCATTTCTGATGGTTCTCTTTGTAAGATTGAATATTTATGAAGATAATAAAGATACTATTACCTTTTTGTTCATGGTTCCCCAATTGGGGTTTTACCACGTAAATATATTATTCTTTCCTTATGTCTCCTTATTTTATTAATGAAGTGTTCTTATTATGCATCAGAGGTTAAATTAATAAAGTCATATGATATTTTATATTGTTATATTCTTTTTCATATTTTCAATATTTTAACATTGTATCAAAGTGGTTTACTATTTTCTACCTCTTTAAGTAAAATTTTCATAACATTTTTTTTTTCAATTTAATCACTTATTATTATTTTGTAGATTTGTAGCCAAATGCCATTAGGGAATCTCTTTAGAGTTTGGAACTTTCACTATAAAACTGTAATATTTCTCTTTTTTATCTGACCTCACTATTGGATACAAAACATGGATAAATAGTTAGGATGATTGATTATTAGTTTATTAACGTTGGCTTTGGCTTGCCCTTTTTTAAAGTAATTTGGTTATCCTACATTTAGCTAAAAAAAATTAACCTATCTTTTTTAGGCACATTATCAGGTTTGGTATTTACCATGTCTAATTTATTACAAAGATAGTTTTATTATTGAGCCCAAAAATTTCTTCTAAAGCTAATATATTTATTTACAAGTGCTTAATTTTAGTGAAATTTTGTTTTACAAGTTTGTCTTTCAACAATCTATCTATTGGGTGCATTCTATCCTCTATACACACACTATATGGCATTGTACAAAATCCATATGACCTCATACAGGCAAGTTTGCTGTAATTTCTTAGGGATTTCTCTTCCTTTACTTTATCATCTTAATGATTTAATTTTATACTACAAATTTGTGAAGATACACATAGAGATTGCATCTATTATGGACCCTCATTTAGAGATCACCCCAAATTTCTATTTATAGTTTTGATTTGTTTGGTTTGAACGTAATCCATTTGAGAAGGTTTTGATCAATAAATCACATTGAGTGGTTTTTTTTAGCTCTGTGCATGTTCTCCTTGCACTGAGTTTTCTTTTGCAGGAGGGAAGTTGAACTTGGGTTATAAAGCCCTCATGGAAGGAACTCATTTAGATTTGTAGGAAGCCAACTTGTAACTTCAAACCCTAAATTATTCATGTTGTACCCTGCTCAACTGAGAACATAACTCTACTTTTTTTATATCATCTTGTAAGACCCCTATTCAAAAAACATCCATTGGAAGGTGATAACATCTTTATTATATTTATAAATCTACAATATTACAAAGAAAAACTCAATAAATAATTCACTACTTTACAAAGATAAGACTTTGATATTTGTTGTGTTTTATATTTCATGGGACTCCCTAACCTCAATTATATACCAAGAGATATTGAGGAATTACATCTCAATAGTACATGTGAGATAATGTAGTTTCACCTCCTTATATAATATATTATTAGAAAAGTGTTTTACCCCATGGCCAATGTGGGATATAGCTCTTTTATATAAATTGAAGCTTCTTTTTGACATAACATAAACATTATTACCTTCCAAAGTGACACATTTTGTATATGGTATGTTCAATGTAGTATCAATTGTTATGGTAAGTGTCAGATATCACATTTAGTACCACTAGCATATGAACATTAATCAAGTATTTTATTATAGTAATAATTCCTTTGTTATTATAATATGTTTTTAATATTATAATGAATATTGTCCTTGGGGTTGATCCAAGGGATCAATAAAGTATCCAAGTGTAATTGGTTCAAATCTGGTTGATTTTTATTGGTCGTTGTATTTTTGTGTTGGAACAATGGGAAAATTCCATGTGGCCCAATCATGGGCTACTATGTGGCACCCCGAGGTCCACTAAAATTTTGGTTAAGGGAGAACTACAACTGGTCAGATTCGAACACAAAACCTCTGGTTTAGCAAGAAGGTGCCTTATTGCCAAGCCACAGGGTGTCACTTAACAGGTATAATAGTGGCATTTTATTTAACGTGTATGTGAAATGTATTTGGGGATAGGGAGAGGGTCGGGGCTAAGCCCTGGGTCACCCCACCACCATAGGACCATAGGTGCAGGAGACAAGGGTGTGGGATTATTCCCGGCCCATGGTTCTGGCACTAACATATTACAACAACCAAACCATGTGTCATATCACGGGAGACGAACCATTGAGGGGAGTAGTTGAGGACCAACCCTAGGTCACATTCCCACCATATAACTACTGACGGAGAGCTCGGGAGGTTGTTTCAACGAGCACGAAAAATTGGGAACTGCACCCAGTATTATGCCGCACATGGAATCAACGTCAAAGGCCTAGGGGCTATGCTGATGGGGGCGAGCGATTAGGCACATCCCCCGGACGCATGACCCCATGTGGCCCTAGTTTTGTACTCAAGGCCTTACTAGGAAGTTTAATGAAGTTACAAAATGCACCAATTTCAGTATGAAGTTTGTCAACGTATAGCGAAATTGTCCCTCGAAACACCCAAAAAAGACAGAATTTGTAGGATTGTTAGAAGTCCAGTGTAGTTTGTGGTTCAATTAGCATAAGAAACTTTGGGAGAGCATAACTTCTTCATTTTTTGGCCAAATTGAGCACAACAAAAGCCCAAGTAGTTTTTTTTGCAGTTCTGAAGCTGTTGGAGACATAATATTTAAATTATGAGCACTTTAAATCCATGTAAACACACATGTGAGCCCTCAATGAAAGAGGCCCAACATTGGAAGCTAGACCGGTAGATGTAGCCTAGGAGAGGGGTGAACTCCTTCATCATTTTTGTTGTTATGTGTTTCTTATAGGTATATTGTCTATGTTATTGTTGTTAAATAAGTTTAAAAATCAGTATTTATGTGTTTTGTAAAGTGATCCATTAACAAAAATACATAAAATTTTACTTGCAGTTTTTCCATCACCTTCAATTTTACATTACAGATAATTTTGATATTAGAGCTCAAGGTTATTATGAAGGTTTGATTTTGTTTGCAAGTGTTTTATGATTCTTACAAGGTTGAAGGTTAAAAGAGGAGGGGGAGAACTTGTGGAGCCAAGGCCTCAAATTGTTTCAAGGATAACACATACACCTCAAACTTCAAGAGTCATGGCACATGAAGAAGGTCTTGAAGGGATTTCTAAAGATGAAAGAAATTTTAGAAAAGCCTTCTTTGAGATGTATGAAATGGTAAAAGTTCCTTATGAGGAAAGTAATTCAAGGTTACCTCCAAAATGAGATGAAGTAAAAGGAGACAGGCCTCCAAAATGGAATGGAGGGAATGGTGACAAACCACCAGCTTCATTGATTCCATAATCATCCTCATCTTCTACTTCTTCTACCCTTTCGCAAACACCTCCAAATTCTCCAAAGGGATGTGGTAAAACTACTTTTCTAAAGCTTGATATAAATTTTGAATTGCCTATGTACAATGGAGAGGTAAATGCTGAAAAATTGGATAATTTGGTTCATCAAGTTGAAGTGTATTGCAGGATACACAGAATCAAGGATGATGAGACCAAAATTCAACTTTCTTCTCTTAGGTTGGAATGTACAACACTTATTTGGAGGGAGGCCAAAACTCAAGAGGACATGAAGAAACATGGTAAGGTTTTATCCTCTTGGAATGATTTTGTTGTTGCGATGAGAAGAAAATTTTATCCATTAGCATACATGTAGAAAGATGTCATGGGTTGGAGAAACTTTAGGCAAGCTAAGGTTCAAAATGTGAAAATATATACTCAAGAATTTAGGAAATGAGCTTTTATTTTGGGAATAGATTTACCCTCTCAATACACCTTACTCAAATACATTGGAGGATTGCATAGTTATTTGAGACACAAAGTTCTCATGTTTAACCCTACAAAACTAGATGAATTTTTTGTACAAGAAAATCATTTAGAAGCAAGAGGGTAGAAAAACTCCATTCAAGGGTTGAGATAAAGGAAAGGGGAAATTCAAAGGAAAAAGGAAGAAGAATTATTTAGTTAAGAAAGAGGGAGAAAAACTCACATGTAAACATTGTTCAGAAGAAGGCCATGATGAAGACCAATGTTGGAAATTTCATCCTGAAATGAGACCCAAAAATTTTAACAACAAAGGGAAACAAAATATTGCTGCAATTACACAACATGATTTAGGATCTGATTGCAGGGATGAAACAAAGATTGCAACAATGGGATGTAAAGGTATGAAATCTATTGCAAGCACTAGTTCTTTAACTAGCCTCAATGAAACTCAACATGAAAATAAATAATAAAGTTTTTCCACATGAGAGTCATTTCAAAAAATACCAATATAGATACATTATTTGATAGTGGATCACAAACAAACCTTATTTCAGAAGACATTGTTATGACATTGAATTTGGAAACCACTCCTCACCTTAAACCTTATCATTTAGGTTGGATATGAGACAATGCAAAATTGCATGTGACAAAAAGATGTAAATTGAGATTTTCCATTACTGCAAAATTTATATATGAGGTAGACGTTGATGTTATTCCACTTGACATTTGTGGTATTGTTTTGGGAAGCCCATATATATATGATAAGAGGGCCATATTTCATCGCCATGATAACAAATATCACTTGTTTAAAGATTGGGTTGAGTACATTGTTAGAGAACATAGCAAAAAGTTGAATTTATCACTTGCAAATGTTGGAAAAATGAAGAGACTTGTTAATGCTAGTAATAACTTTGAACTTTTGATGATCAATAGAAAAGAAAATTTTGAAAATGAAGCCTTCAAAGGATGTGATGCAAGATTAAAATCTGATTTGTATCAGGTTGTTAACACCTATGATGAGATGTTTCAGGAACCCAAAGGATTTCCTCCTAAAATAGGAATCCAACATGAGATGTAATTGTAGCAAGTTTGTCCTCTTCCAAACATTTACATGTACAGGATGTCAGTTATGGAGAATGTAGATGTCAAGAGACAAATCCAATGGTTTTTATGATAAAGGGGTCATCATACCAACCACATCACCATGCTCGTCACCAAATATTTTTGTACCAAAGAAAGATGGCACATGGTGCATGTGTGTGGATTTCAGAGCCTTGAACAAGATTACGATAAAGAATTGTTATCCTCTTCCTCGAATTGATGATTTACTTGATAAGTTGAAAGATGTTGTGTATTACACTAAGTTGGACTTGAGAAGTGGCTATCATCATATTAGGATTGATGAAGGAGATATATGGAAGACAAACTTCAAAACAAAACAAGGTTTGTTTGAATGGTTAGTTACGCCTTTTGGGATTTATAATTCTCCTACAACATTATGAGAGTTTTGAATGATGGCTTAAGGCCTTTTCTTGATGATTTTTCTATTGTCCACTTAGATGACATATTGAATTTTAGTAAAACATGTGAAGAACATGTCAAGCATATTAGGAAAGTATTATATGTCTTGAAGAAAGAAAAGTTGTTTTTAAAGATGTCTAAATGTGAATTTTGAAAGACCTCGTTAGTGTATTTGGGACATATTGTTGGAGGGGTTGAATTGAAGATAGATCTATCAAAGGTCAAACTCATTGTAGATTGGTCTGAGCGCAATAATGTAACTGAGGTTAGAAGCTTTTTATGAGCAACCCAATATTGGAGAAAGTTCGTTTCTAACTTTTCTTCAATTGCAGCTCCATTACATGCCTTGACAAGTGTAAAGAAGGTTTTTCAGTGGGGAGGAAAGTAGAAGAAATTCTTTGATGCATTGAAGGAGAGAGTAAT
Organism: Pinus taeda; assembly: GCA_000404065.3. Lineage (NCBI taxonomy): Eukaryota > Viridiplantae > Streptophyta > Pinopsida > Pinales > Pinaceae > Pinus > Pinus taeda. The sequence goes on from APFE031611619.1 coordinate 70,911, forward strand.
CACAACTTTAGTTCTTACACTTCCTTATTTAAGACATCCATTTGAGATACAAATAGATGCAAGTGACTATGCCATGGGATAAGTCTTGATGCAACATGGTAATCCCATATGTTACCACTCTCAATTTTTTAATGGTGTAGTAGTTAACTATCCTACATATGACAAGGAACTATATGTATTGGTGCAAAGTGTGAAAAAGTGGAAACACTATTTGATAGGAAAGAAAACTATCATTCACAATGATCATCAACCATAACAATACTTGCAATCACAAACCAAGCTACAACAAGTGAGGCATTTCATATGGATGTGTTTCTTGCAACAATTCCACTTGGTGATAAGGTATAAGAAAGGTATCTATAACAAGGTCACTGACATGCTTTCTAGACCAATTGTTAGTGCTTCAATTATTCTTAAGCATAATTCCATCATGTATGAGAGCTATGTTGAGAAGTATGCTTTAGATGACGATTTTAAAGATGTATATACAACTTTGTATCAAGGAAACCAAGTACAGAAATTAGATTATCATGTTCATCATAAACTTTTGTATCATCTTGGAAAGTTGTGCATTCCATAGGGTGAAAGCGTCAACATCATAAGGGAAGCGCATACTTCTCTTATTGCTGGCAATTTTGGTGTAGGCAAGATGGTGTCACATTTACAAAGGTAATGTTTTTGGCCTTGAATAAATGAATGTGTCATGATATGTAATAGGGTATTCTTTATGTGCTACAAGTAAGCCTAGAAATATAAAGTTAGGATTGTATACTCCAATTCCAGTTCCTTCCCGTCCTTCGGAAAGTGTTTCTGTGGACTTTGTAGGACGACTGCCTATGTCTAAAAAAAATCATGATTATCTCTATGTTGTGCTGGATTGTCTCAGCGAGATGTGTTTTTTGATGCCTTGCAAGAAGTAGGTTACAACTGAACAAACTGCAAAAATGTTGTTTCAACATGTATGGGTACATTTTGGGTTGTCCAAATCTATTATTTCTAATCGAAATTCTCGATTTGTCGAGAAATTTTGGTCAATCTTATGGAGAGTCATGGACGCCAAGTTGAAAAAGAGTACAACATTCCATCCACAAACCGATGGTTAGAAAAAAATGGTTAACATAAAAATAGTACATATTCTTCGTGGTTATTGCAGTAAACCTCCTAAGCTTTGGGATGGACACTTACACTACATTCAACATGCTTATAACTGGGAAAATCATTCATTGACTCAAACATCTCTATTTGAGGCATGCTTTGGTTACTTACCAAAATCCCCTTTAGATTTTATCTTTGGGAAAGATTTTTCTATTCATGGGCATAATGACATTGATAAGGCCAAGCGATTCATTGAACAACAATTGGTGCATCAGATGGTTAAAGAACATTTTGGAAAAGAGCCAAGCCAAGTACAAGACAAGGCATGATAAGAATCGTGTTGACCACCATTTTTAGGTTGGAGATGAAGTTTGGATTTACATTATCAAGGAGAGGCTTAAAGGAGAAGGTAAAAAACTGAAACCAATAAGGTATGAACCTTTTAAGATTCTAGAAAAGATTGGTAATAATGCCTTCTGGTTGGATTTTCCTCCATATATACAAATGCATGCAGTGGTTAATGTTGAGAAATTGTGATGATATGAGTCTCATTTGATTGATGATCAAGGAGAGCATGTTCAGATTCCTTTAATAAAATATTTATCTCCAGAATTTCTTAAAGAATTACAACAAGACACTATCCTTGATAGAAGAATAAGAACTTCAAAATGAGGGAATGTGGAGTACCTTTGTGTTGGACTCAAAGGAAAATATCCAAGCAAATACAGATGGATTGAGATTGGAAGGGTGAGGGAAATTGACCCTCATCTTTTTGTTGATTGAAAGTAGTCTTTTGGAGGTCCAAAAGTTTCAAATGGGGAGGAGTAATCCAAGGGATCAGTAAAGTGCTCAAAATTTAAAGTTTTCACAAGTACTCAAAACCTATACCAAAGCGGAGATATCGGTGACCTAAATCTAATTCAACTTGAATCTCTCAAAACCGATATTGTATGCTCCCGATATCATGTTTTGATCGTTTTCCCAAATAGGTAAAAAATTTGCAGATTGGTTGCAGGACTACTAACTTTGCAATCTGTGCGACGACTGGGTAAGTTGACTGTACATATTGGGCCAATGGGAGGTTGACAAGTGTACAAGTGTGACTGGTTCGAATTTGGTTGAGTTTTATTAGTGGTTGTATTTTTGTGTTGGACCAATGGAGAAATGCCAGGTGACCCAATCATGGGTTGCCACGTGGCAGCCTTGGGTCCTCTAAAATTTTGGTTAAGGCCGAACTGCAACTAGCCTCACTTGAATGTAGAACCTCTAGTCTAGCAGCAAGGCACCTTACCACCAAGTCAGTGGGTGTTACTTATTGATATAATGGTGCCAATTTATTTAACGTGTATGCAAAATGTATTTGGGGGATGAAGTCAGGGCTAAGCCCTGGCCCTCGGTTACCCAATGCCCACAGGACTGTAGGCGGGGGAGCTAAGGGTATAGGCTCAGCCTCGATGCATGGTTCTGACACTAACACGTTACAACCACTGAACCATATGTCATGGCACGGAAGTAGAACCGTTGAGGGGTCGAGTTGGGGACCAACCCTAGGTCACATTTCCACCATATAACCAACAACGGATAGCTCGGGAGGTTGTTTCAACATGTGCGGAAAATTGGGAACTTCCCTCGGTCTTATGCCGCACATGGAACCAAGGCTGAAGGTCCAAAAGCTATGCCAACGGGGGTGTGCAGTTAGCCCCAAGACCCAAACACATGGCCATATGTGGCCCTAGTTTTCCGCCCAAGGCCTTACTGGGAAATTTGATCATGTGATAAAATGCACCAATTTAGTGTGAATTTCACTGGCACTGGGCAAAATTGTGGCTCGATGCACCCGGAAAAGGCGTAATTTGTAGGCTTGTTAGCAGTCAAGTGCAGTTTGTGGTTTAGTTAACAGAAGAAACTTTGGGAGAGCATAAATTCTTCAGTTTTTGGCCAAATTGAGCACAACAAAAGCCTAGCTAGGGGTATTTTATAGTTATGAAGCCATTAGAGACATAATATTTACATTCTGAGTACTATAAATGTATGTAAACACAAATTTGAGAACTTAATGAAAGAGGGCCAACATTGGAAGTTGGACCAGTAGATCAAGCCCAGGAGAGGGGTGGACTCCTCTATCATTTTTGTTGTTATGTGTTTCTGATATGGTATATTGTCTCTGTTATTTCTATTAACTAAGTTTAAAAATTAGTATTTTCTGTGTTTTGTAAAGTGATCCATTACCCAAAATACATAGAATTTTACTTGCAATTTTTCCATGACCTTCAAGTTTACATTAGAGATGAAGGATGTAGCTCAGTCAATAATCATGCTGAAAATGAAGTTTTGTGAGCAAGAGATCGAAGGATCAATTCCCCCATATATAACCTAATATATGAATAGGAGGACAATTCATATGCCCCAGAAGTTATAGTGGTAGCAACCAGAATTAACCCCTTGTCATGCGAGTATGAGACTAACGCAATTTCCAATTCTTTCAAATGATAAAAACATTATAATAAAATATTATTTGTTTGAATGCGGATTTTCATAGTTGTTCATATTGTAGATAGACTTATGGAGTTCAACTATGTATATAGGATGAAACATGCAATATTTTGAGAAGACACTCTGCTCATCCTCAAGGATAAAAAAATATTTCTGAATAATGATGTGAGAGTGTTGATGAAAATATATAAACAAGGGTCCATATTAAGGGAGAAAGAAAAAATTCCTTAACTAAGATCAAAATTGGCACAAGTGATGATAATAATAATAATAACAATAACAAATTTTTGGTCAAAACTAACCATGAGTATTATTAAAAAAAAATATTTTATAATAACACAATGTAAAGAAGGAAAAACGAAAAATAAACAATAAAAAATAAAGTAATAAAATGGTTTAATAAAAAGAAAAA
>APFE031611619.1:75409-91420 GCA_000404065.3 Pinus taeda
TATCTTATTCTAATTTAATTTTCTTTTCATTTACCCCAATTTATTAATTTACTTGTTATTACGTACCTTACCTTTTTATATTAAGTTATCAAATATATTAAAGAAGGTAAATGTGGGATAGGGTAAGTAATTGGAAGTAAATTAATAAATTGGTATAAATGAAAAGAAAAATAAATTACAATAGATTAAATGGAGGGTGTATTAACTAAAAATTAAAAAATATTTGAGAAGTACAAAAAGTTTAGTATAAAAAAGAAGCAAAATTAGAAAGCAAATAAAGGTGAATAATGGAATGAAAGGAAGAGAATATTATAAACCAGGCGCAATGTAAAAAGGAATAAATAGAGAAAATTAAAAAGAAGGAGTGGGAAGATTAATGATAAAGGGGGAAAGTATCACAATATTACTAAAAATGTGGGATTTTGGATTAAATAACCGAGTATAGAGGAAGAAAAATGAGATATAAGAATACAATAAAATTCTAAAGAAAGACAAGGAGAAAGCAAAAGGGCAGGGGAAAAGGAGCGATATAGAAATAGAATTATATTAAATACGTGAATGATAGATACAAAATGTATTAAATAAAAGGAGGGAAAATAGAGAGATTAATTTGAAAGGAAAAAATGAATAACTTTGGTTATACAATATACTAAGCACTAATTTTGATAAGTAATAGTTTTATTTGTAATAAAATTAGCATGTATGTAATATTCTCACAAGATTATACAAACTTTCGTAATTGTAAACATAGTTCAATAACCAATAATTATTCATATAAGAAATTTGAATGATTATACAAATAAATTTTGTCATATTCAATTTTAAGCTGTGTAATTGAGCTTTTATAAAGATATGCTTGAAATTCCATGAAAATATGGATGCATAGGAGTGAATAGATAACATTTTTAAAAGTTCCCAATCTTTGTGTTTGTCATCCCAATAGTTGATTTCATTGATTTTAAGGAGAGCATTTACTATGTTTAAATTTTTCAAGTCTTGCTGGAATTTTGATTGTGCTAGGTCTTTGAATATTGAAGCTTAGTTATCTAATATGTCCCCCTATTAGGTGTCAGATGACAATTTTTTGAAGTGATCCACGATGGAGATTTGGATTCTACTATTCTTGAATATTTTATGGTCAAAAGGATCCAATCTAGAGTTATGAATTCTTTATGTGGCAGTTTTGTTGGTTGGCCATGAACCATATTCACTTTATTTGGTGGTATTTGGTTGACCCTTAACAATCTTCCATTGATAATAGAAGTTTATAGTTTACTACTAAACATTTTGACTTAAACAACATTTTTTTTTTGTATTTAACACTAATCATCTTCAGTCCGTCAATTTACTCCCCTCCTGAAGATATAGGGAATGTTTTTTTTATCATTTTGTTCCTCCCTTAAGTGTGATAAGTGCCGTTTTTTTTACTTTAAATAACATATGAAATGGGATCCAAGGGATGTCAAAATCCATTTTGAAAAAGTCCTTGATAGATTTTTCCTTTTGCCATTTCTTCATTTTCCTTTTTCCTAAAGCTACTAGATAGTTTATCCAAACACAAAACCAGAAACCTATCAAGATACAAGATCTACGATATTTACACAGTACTAAATAAAGTCTAATGGGCGATGATGGTGACGAGATTTCGGGGTGAACCAAAATCCCAATTCCTCAAGAAAATTGCTCTTGAGGCCTATGGGTTATGGGCCCATGAAGCCTATCTGGAATGCTACTCTGATCTCACTTGCCTTATTTGAAATAAGGAAGGACCTCACCAAGACAAACTCGGATGGCGCAAGAACATCAGTGTCTTCTTCGGGGAAGATTTTTGGCGGTGGTACCCCATCTACATTAATCGTTCTGGCAAAAGAACCCTTAACTTTCTTGTGGCTCACTCGATGTCCTCCTAGAGCCTGGTGTGACCTGAATGCTTTCTTGCATGTCCCACATTCGAATCCTCCACTCTTTATCTCTTCTAGCTGCATAGACTCTACAACTTCGACATGATCGTTTGCTAAGACGAACTCGAAATTTTGACCCTGCTTCTATTCTTTCTTGGAATAACATACCAATGCCCATGGGAATGTTTTGGCCGCCTCAGGTTCTATTGTTTCGGATCGCTCCTCCATCCTTCAACACAACTCCTCAAGAATCTCTTTCTGCCTACTATTAGCACTGCGTAATTGCTACTTCTCCCCATCTAAGGACCATAGCGCTTCACCTATTTGACGTCAGGTGCATTCCAGTGCCTCTTGGACTGCAGATTGTTGTGCCATGGCTTGTGAAGCTTTCTCACTCATAATCAAAAGCTAAGCCTCAACATATTCTTTCTCCTTTTGAAGTTCTTGTATCTTTTTCTTTGCTCTCTTTTGCAAATGCCCAAACTTTTCATCAAGCTCTATATATCTTTCATCATGCTCCTTTATTTCCTTCTCCATTTTTTTCCTGGACTTCAACAAGCTGTGTAGAAAGATCTTAAACCTTTTTCTTTGACTCCAACCATAGTCATAGCTTCCTTCCTGGCTCGGGTTGCTGCTACCAATTGAATGTCTCGCCTAACTTTATGTGGCTCCTTTGCCAATTAACATAGATTCTCTTCAATAGCGCAGACACAGGCAGGTCTAGTTTGTTTGCCAAATGCTTTACTATTGCGTAGAGTCTCTACTCCACTGGATTGGAGCTACCATTGTTGCTGTCTCCTACATGAGATGATTCTCTCTAACCATTTGATAAGAACATTTTAGCAAATAAAACAAAAGGCTGGCAAACAATTTAGGAAAAAGCATACACAGACACAAAACGCTGGCAAACAATTTAGGAAAAAGCATACACAGACACAAAACGCTGGCAAACAATTTAGGAAAAAGCATACACAGACACAAGTTCACATAAAACACTTTTTTATTATGTACAAACTTAGATTACAATTTTAAGGCATCTCAGCCTTAATCAAGATTTCTCCAGCAACTACATTTTGCCCTCTCTCATACGCACAGGTTTTTCTCCTCTCCTTCTATATTCACTAATGAATCATTAAGTTCTTGTTCTACCTACATTCAGTTTTAACTGATTTTTAAACTAAAATTAGTTCATTAACTGAATCTTGTTCAAGGTTAGCTTGGATGTCCATGTGGTTGTCCACCTGTCATCTTTCTCTAATTTTTTTTCATTGAGGTGTACGGATGCTCCTACATCAGGTGACATAACATTGACTCACGAATACAGACTCATCATGAGAAGCCTCACCCACTGCACTAAATTTCCCATAGACTTATATCCCCAATCTAGGTAAGACCCAAGACCCAAATTGTATAAAGACTCTTCAACTACAAATAAACATACATAGATAGAGCTATTATGACTAGAACAAATATGAAACAAAACAAAAAAATACAAAGGATTGAAAACCCAAACTCCTAAGCCAATGTTGATAATTAGAACCTTGCACTAGCGTCAACAACCAAACTCTAGAGCCCACAACCAATTCTTCACTCATTTTCTGAGCTTATTCAACCTCCTCCACTTCTCCAACACTAGTTGATAATTACAATCCACAACTCTCCTAAAAAGCATCCAAAAAACTCAACCCACTCAACACACTTGAGTATATGATACTAGGCCATCATTCCAGCAAACAAATTCTCCACTTGCTACACTGAAATACCTCCCCACCACCACTCCTCCAGTTCCAAGTAACACCCACTCCCCACTGCACTAAAGCCTAGATCAAAGGAAACTCATGGAAACTCAACACAGTAGCCAAAAGAAGGGTCTAGCAATAGGGAGGTCAACTCCTTAACCTGCGAGCCTTCCCCAACCTCCATCGCTATTAACCACTGAGACTAATGAACATTTTATCGACCACCCTCCACTATTTAATTCCTTATGTGTGGATGCATGCCAAAGGATGAGCCCCGTGCCTACAATTTAATGCACCTCAGGTGCGTAGAGTGGTAGGCTCATCCCCCATGCCCCCTCTCAAATCCCGAGCTCACCTGCATAGGGGAATAAATAAAATTAGTAGAAATATTGTTAGATAGAATATAAGAATGGATGTGAATATCAATTACAATATTAATATTCATTTATTAAATTTGGATTATTAATAAGGATGAGGATTAATATAAAGATTAAATATACATTCATTTAAAAAATAAATTAAGGGGAAATTATATGAATCGAAGGACATTTTCTCCTTCTTTGTTGAGTAATCCAAACTATATGTTAAAAGAGGTTAAGTCCATTGAGTCAATCAAACCCTTTGTTAAACCATATGTTAAAAGGAAGTTAAGTCTCTTGAGTCAATCAAGCCTTATGTAAAGGATTTCATTGCCCTTATAGAATTACAAATGGAGAGGAAGACCCTCGTGAGAATACATGGTTGATGATTGTTTGGCTATCCCTAATAAAACTCCCACTAATATTTTTGTTATTTCAATCTATGTGAGCTTGCTTCAAGAAGATAGAATTGTAATTTTGATTTTTAGAATTGGTTTGTGATGATTACACAATATTTTGGTGTGGTTTGTATTACGTGTTTCATTTCCCTATTGATGTTTTTCTTGGGATGTTTTTTTTTTATAGTCTCTTCAACATTGATTCATCTCTTTTGGTTTTCCTATGATTTCATGAATTATTTTCTAAAATAAATTCTTATGGATTACTCTAAACTTTGATATTTTTTACTTCTTTCTTTTACAAACAGGAAAGCTTTACCTTGGTAATTTCGTTTTTTTATTTTTTATTTTTTATAAACAAAAAAGCTTTACCTTGGTAATTTAGATCCCATTCTTTTTCATATAAGAAAATATTTTTTTAGTGCTTTCCATGGGTATCATTGGAATAAAGAAGCCCTTCCAAAAACAAGGATTTTCTTTTAGAGAAACCGTGAATGAATACAATGGAATACCATATTTATATTCCATGTGACTTCCAAAATACATAAAAAATGAATAATGGAATAGTGTGATATCCCCCAGACCATGTAAATATTTTAATTACTACAGTTTGAACAAGTATTTATTTTCTTAATTTAAAAATACTATTTTGGAAGTTAATTCCTTCTTTTTGAATGAAGACAACAGTAAACGGTAAATATTATTTTACTCAATAATCAGTTAGGGAAACAGTTACCTGTTCCTAACTAAGTTCTTGAAACTAATTTCTTGAGGATTTATTGAGAAGATCAAGAGGATAGAGGTATCTGAGATCCAGAGTAAAAGAAAAAGGAAAAATACTAAGGAACATGCTGTGTTGAAATGTCAGACAGACCTATAGGGCCATGTCTAGTTTGGACCAGAGAGTCGTGAGACTATAAGTCTCAAGACAAATATAGTTCTTGTATTCAGGAACAGCTCGGGGGGAGACTACTGAAGTAGTCTCAAGGTTGGGAGGCAAAGATATAAAGAGTTCAGGTCTGGGTGCATACTGAAATAGGAATATTTCAAGCTAGATAATGGTTCAGATAAGTAATGTTATCAGTTCCTTATTAGTTAGACTCTACCTTGTTTATGATATAAATATAATGATGTTTCTCAATAATTTTAAGAGTGAGATAGCTTGATTAAATTATGATAAAGTCTCATGATTAATTATTATGATATCATATAAATTCAAGGAAAAGGCAGAAAAGACTAGCATTAACGAAATTCATGTTTTTAAGAGAAATAGAACGAATAATGCTATAAAGATAAACATAGATATGAACCTGAACATAAATATGATATGTAGAGAAAAAACCTTCATTTTCTCATTATCGGAAAATTGTTCCATAGAAATTATCAGTATGCTAAGAAAAGGTCATTAAATTCTCTATTAAGAAAAAACGAAGAGGATATTTTTTCACTATAGCGAGCCTCTGTTATAGACATTGTTTAGAATTATTCAACTGAATAAACATTTGAGAAACTCAGAACAAAAGGGAAATATTCGAGTCCTCGGATATGCCCAGAACCATAAATTCTTAATAAGAATCCAGAAATGAAAAGTACAGTTTCTTTTCGAAAATATCTAGAAAACAGTTAAAAAGGTAAGGGAAAATACTTAAGTAAGAATACCCAGTCGAAGAGAGAAATCAAAGATTTCGACCAATCTCTCAGATACATAAATAATACTAGAAATAGTATCTATGTATTACCTTTAAGGCATTTATTATATTGCAAAATAGAAACAGAGGCCTTATTCTTCCTAAGCTATAAAACCTTGCTGCTGAAGGTGACAGGGTGCTCATAAAACTTCTAAATTAGTTAAAAACACTGACATATGATACGAAACATCCATAGAATATAAGAGAAAGGGTAGCAATAACGTAGGGATAATATCCAAGGAGAAAAAAATTAACAGTAACGAATCTTACATTCTAGAAATTGCTTAAAGATGAAAACAAGATTATGTATATTTATATATTCTGCCAACAGTCTCAAAACCAAAACATAACTATTCCATCTAGGGTTCAAATCGCTTCACCCTCGTCCTTAAGTAAAATTATACAATTAACTAAACCGGGTTGAGATGTCAGTATACTCTTGTAGATTGTTCATAACCGAAAGGCTTCATAAACTTAAACTAAATTCAAATTAAAGAGGGTAAATTATAATGTAGTTATGGAAAAAATATAAGTGCCAAGTTGCCTACGGAGCCACAACCTTAACTTCTAAAATCAAGCCAGAACCCTTGCATACCCAGAATGAAAGTAATCCAGTTTTCAAGTCGACTAGAGAGTCGAGCATTATGCTTGACCAACAGCTTGTCCATTGAAAAAACAAAAATTAATATGTTTTCTTTAGCAATTAAAAAAGAAAAAGAATGAATCTACAAATAAAACCTCCATTAAGCTTACCTGGAAAGCTCAAGTGGGTGAATTTATTGATGATAAACTCATACCATGTGTGCCAGCTAACTCCAATGGCTGAAGAATGAAACCTGGGACTTCAAGTATCCCTAGCAACAAAACACATGTAGTAAGAAATCTCAGAGCACAGTAAAAATATAGCAAAGGGTTCTCAAAACCTAAATACAACCATCCCAGAGGAGACCAGAAACAAGAACCGCAGAGGAAAAATGAAGGGGTAAGCATACCCATTCGAAGTTTAGAAACCCCTTGTCCATCTGATCCAGTGGAGAAACTGATGCCATTGATTTGGAATGAATCCCAAGGTGACAGTGAACGAGGCACAATAGTAATGACTCCAACAAAGCACCACCTCCACCCAGGCCGAGCAACGATCAACGAAAGTTAATGTAGGAGGGTGAACCATGAGGTAAGTATTAAATGTAGGATGGGACCATACTTCCATCAATGACAGTGTTATCAAACAGTACTAGGATCATTTAATTGGAAAAACCGCGAAAGGGAAACAAGTGGACTTGGTAAGCTGAGCCAACTCGAGAGATAGACAACTGTCCTCTTCCCGACTTTATAGTCTCGGTGTAAATCTTAGATCAATGTTTGAGAGGTGATCACAATGTAACTGTGGATAATAATTATTATTCATAACAAAAATATACAATATGCTTTAATTAAGTGTAACAATTTTCATTGGAATGTTAATGCTCATATGCTAAATGGAAATGATAGGATTGTTGAATAAGATAAGCAATTTTTTTTTTTGTATATGTAAATTGTTTAGTAGATGTGTGACATATGGTATCATAGCACTCAAGTTTCTAAAATGAGACATCTAGAATGGCGAAATAACAACTTTGGTGATGTGCATGTAGGAAGTAGGTAGCAGTCAGCATGAGGAGAACTGGGAACCCTCCTCATCGGATAGTAATGGGAACAGGACTAACATCATTTCAAAAAGGTAATCAAGAAGTATGGGTACAGTTAGGAGATGGGCCACGAAATGCTAACACAACTATCCTGGAAACTGTACAAGAAATAAAGGACGAGATGGCCCAGCTACTGGTAGACAATGAGCGACTAATGTAGGAGCAAGAGAAAATTATTAAAAGTCTATCTGATGGACAGAACCATTGGCCACTAGCCCCTAGCCCTGAACACATAAATATGACAGGGGAAAAAAAATACCGAACTGTGAATATGGAGACAGAAGGAGGTGAAGAAAATCATGAAGAAGAATAAGATAATGTGTCAAATCACAAGACACGAAAAGATAGAAATTAGAGCTTCAAGGAGAATTTTGGAAAATAAAACCTCCTCTCTACGATGGTGAACATGTAGAGGTAGTAGAGGCATGGCTCATTAACATGAACAAGTATTTCCAGCTATACGAGTATGACCATAATCTAAAGGCTTGACTAACCATTTTTCAGCTACAAGGAAAAGCCACATTATGGTGGGAGGAAGTAAAAATAGCCCGGGGAGTTAATGAACAAAACATAACTTCAGAAAATTTTCTGAGATATTTTAAGGAGAAATATCTAACAAAAATATTTTATGATGAAAAAGCGAAGGAGTTCCATGATCCCCAACTGGGAAAAATGACCATGGATGAGTGGAAAACCAAATTCACATCACTACTTCGGTATGTCCCTTACATACGCGAAGAAAAGGAAAAAGTGCAGTCGTTCATCAGAAGTCTTCCAAGGTTCATGAAAGAATGACTGCAGTTCGACAACCCAAAAACCATGAACAAAGTTATTCATAAAGCATGGATATGTTACCAGCAAAACAAACCAAAGGGAGATTTAAGCAAGAGGTGGGCTGACAAAAAGGGAAGTAAATTTGTTCCTAGCCAAAAAGGGAACAAGGTTACAGACCACAAAGGATCGTTTAAAGCTCCAATTAATTGGAGAACGAATGGAAATCAACCTAGATTTAAGGTACCAGGCGAAAACAGGATGAATGAAAAAGCTGGTAGATCTGAAATAGAATTAAATAACAGACCACCTGTACAATGTTAGGGGTGTGAAGGGTTGAATTATGTCAAAATCTATCCACAATGCCGAGGAGCTGATCAGATTTTGCAGATACTAGAAGAATCTACCATGGGAGAGGTGGCTAGGAGCATTCCTAAAATTAATGCCACCCTTGAAGACCATAAGACAGAATTTCAGCCAACCATGGTTGAATTTGAAGGCAAAGTTTTTGAAAGACCTATATCTATTTTAATCGATCTAGGGGCTACCCTGAGTTATATGAGCGCCAAAATTGTAGAACAGTTTAAATTACAATCTATCGAATTTAAAAATCCATGGCTAGTACAACTAGCCACAGGCGCAAAAAGAAGAGTTTTGTCCAAGGTGAGCAATTTCCCTCTAAATTTAATTAACTAGACTATTATGGTAGATCTTAATGTGTTACCCCTGGGGTCATATGAAGTTCTTATAGGTATGGACTGGTTGGAAAAGCAATCGTCCCTTATTACCTATAAGAACAAAACCATTAATTATCTGAATGAGAAAGGAGAAAGGCAGGAAATTCAAGGTATTCAGAAACCTCTACATATAAGACCTGTAACAACCTCCCAATTAGAAAAATGCATTAGTAAAGGTTGCCAAGAAATACAAGTGGGGTACGCTGATTCTAAAGATAAATCTTCTTCTGTAGAGAGTATTCCTGTGATACCAAACTTTCTGGATGTATTCCCTGAGGAAATCCCAGGCCTACCCCCAAAAAGAGACATAGATTTTACCATTGAGTTGATTCTGGGAGCTACCCCTATCTCCCAAGCCCCTTACTGCATGAGCATACCAAAGCTAATTGAATTGAAAATGCAACTACAAGAGCTGCTTGATAAAGGGTATATTCGACCCAGTGTGTCCCCTTGGGGAGCTCCAGTTCTCTTTGTTAAAAAGAAGGATGAAACCTTGAGGATGTGCAAGGACTACCGTCAGTTAAACAAACTAACCATTAAAAATAAATACCCTTTACATCGGATTGATGAGTTATTTGATCAAGTAAAGGGTGCAACAATCTTCTCAAAGATCGATCTCCACATAGGATATCATCAGATCTAGATAAAGGGGAGGATATAGAAAAAACAACATTTAGAACTTGTTATGGACATTATGAGTTCATAGTGTTGCCTTTTGGACTAAATAACGCCCCAACAACCTTCATGTGTCTAATGAACAACATATTTCATTAATACTTAGATAAGTTTGTATTAATTTCATTGATGACATATTAATCTACTCTCGAAGCATGGAAGAACATAAGGAACATCTCCATATTGTTCTGCAAGTCTTAAGAGAGCACTAGCTGTATACCAAATACAACAAATGTAACTTCTTTAAGGAGAAAATCTGGTACTTAGGACATGTCATCACCAATAATGGCATTGCAGTAGATCTGGAGAAAATAAGGACTATCATGGAATGGCCAATACCGAAAGATGTGGCTAACATAAGATCACTCATGGGTCTAGCTGGATATTATAGACGATTTGTGGAAGGGTTTTCTAGGGTGGCATATCCTATCACTTCTTTACAAAAGAAAGGGAAAGCCTTTAAATGGACCCACGATTGCCAAAAGAGTTTTGATTAGCTCAAGCACCTACTTACCACTGCACACGTTTTGAGCATTGCATATCCTAACAAAGAAGATGTGGTTTGTGTAGATTTTATCAAGGAGGGTGTAGGTGGTGTATTAATGCAAGATGACAGGGTTGTAGCTTATGAATCAAGGAAAGTTAAAGAATACGAACAAAAGTATTCTGTATATGACTTAGAATTGACAACATTGGTTCATGCCTTTAAAATGTGGCAACACTACTTAATGGGTAAGAAATTTATGCTATTGACTGATCATCATAGTCTAACAAGCTACTTTAAGCAGCCCACCTTGAATGCTAGACAAGCACATTGGGTAGATTTCTTAAGCGAATTCGATTTTGAAATCAAGCATTTGAAATGGAAAGAAAACTAGGTTGTGGATGCTTTGAGTTGAAAGGTAAATTGTTTATATGAAATTTATTTTAGTGAGTTAAGAACAACCTTTTATGAGAAAATTCGTGAAACAACGATGCAATATTTAGTATATAAACATTTATGGCAGCAAGAAAAATTTCCAAACAACCATGAACAACAATTAGGATATGAGGTAAATTCAGAAGAATTGTTGATTTATAGGAAGTGGTTATATGTCCCTAATGAAAAGCATCTTAAAGTTTCAATTTTAGATGAATTTCATAAGTTTCCTTGTGCAAGCCATCTTGGGTAGCAGAAAATGATTTATGCCTTAAGAAAGGAGTTTTTCTGGCCTAGTATGAAGAAGGAGGTAGCAGAATATTTACCGAGATGTCTGGAATGCCAGTAAATAAAAGCTGAGCACCAACATCCAGCAGGCTTACTCCACCCCTTACCTGTTCCTGAATGGAAATGGGAAACCATATCCATCGATTTCATCACTATGCTGCCTAAGTCAAAAAGGCAAAATGACTCTATCATGGTAGTGGTAGACAAACTGAGCAAATCTGCTCATTTCATACAAGTCCAGTCAACTTATAAAGCGGTGCAAGTTGCTAACATTTTTATGCAACACATTTTCAAACTACACGGAATACCCAAAATGATCATCTCAGACCGCAATGTGAAATTTACATCAGCCTTCTGGAAAGCCCTTTTTGAAGGATTGGGTACACAAATACACGTCAGTACTGCTTATCATCCTCAAACAGATGGACAAACAGAGAGAGTAAACCAAGTGGTTGAAGACATGTTGCGAACTTATGTCATGCAACAGCGATCGAAATGGGATGACTACCTACACTTGGTAGAATTTGCTTATAACAATTGATACCACACATCTCTACAGATGAGTCCTTTTGAAGTGTTATACAGATGTAAGTGTAGAACACCCTTGAGTTGGAGTAGACCAGAAGAAAAGTTGATGTTAGGACTGGATATGTTGGAAGAAATCGAGGAAATGGTAAAAAGAGTACGAAACAACTTAAAGGCCGCTCAAGATTGGCGAAAGAACTTTGCTGACCGGAAACGGAGCTTCAGGGAATTTCAAGTAGGAGACCATGTTTACATTAGAGTACAAGCTAAGAAAAGTACATTGCAATGGATTGGATGTGCTAAGCTACCACCCCAGTTTTGCGGGCCATTTCAAATCTTAGGTCAAATCGGGTTGGTGGCTTACCAACTTGCCTTACGTATCCATATTCGTGTGAACAATGTATTCCACGTTTCTCTACTTAAGAAATACATTTATGATCTTAAACACGTAATCAATTGGGAAAACATTCAGGTAAAAAATTCAAGAAAATTTCTCTTTAAATACATATTTATTAAAGAAGCTAATTAATGACTTAAGTCATTTTGTTGCTATGTAGGTCGAATTAGAAGGCGAATTCTTGGTCGAAACTCTAGGTATACTATATCGAAGAGAGGTAACACTGCGGAAACGAGTTATCACCCAAGTTAAAGTGCAACTATGAGTTGGAAGAGGCCACCTGGGAAGATGAGCAGGTTATGAAGGAAACCTTTCCGAATTTGTTTTTTTGAATGAAAACATCAGGATGATGTTACATCTTGGGAGGGGATATGTGATATCCCCCAGACCATGTAAATATTTTAATTACTGTAGTTTGAACAACTATTTATTTTCTTAATTTAAAAATACTATTTTGGAAGTTAATTCCTTCTTTTTGAATGAAGACATCAGTTAACAATAAATATTATTTTACTCAATAAACAGTTAGGGACACAATTACCTGTTCATAACTAAGTTCTTGAAACTAATTTCTTGAGGATTTATTGAGAAGATCAAGAGGATAGAGGTATCTATGATCCAGAGAAAAAGAAAAAGGAAAAATACTGAGAAATAGGCTATGCTGAAATGTCAAACAAACCTATAAGGCCATGTTTGGTTTGGACCAAAGGGCAGTGATACTATAAGTCTCAAGAAAAATATAGTTCCTTTATTCAGGAATTGCTCGAGGTGAGACTACTGAAGTAGTCTCAAGGTTGGGAGGCAAAGATATAAGGACTTCAAGACTAGGTGCAGTCTGAAATAGGAATATTTCAAGCTAGAGAGCAGTTCAGATAAGTAATGTTATCAACTGCTTATTAGTTAGACTCTGCCTTGTTTATGATAAAAATATAATGATCTTTCTCCATAATTTTAAGAGTGAGATAGCTTTATTAAATTACGGTTAACTGTCATGATTAATTATTATGATATTGTATAAATTCGAGAAAAAGACAGAAAAGACTAGCATTAATGAAATTCATGTTTTTCGGAGAAATAGAATGAATAATGCTATAAAGCTAAACATAGATATGAACCTGAACATAAATATGATATGTAGAGAACAAAACTTCATTTTCTTCATTATTGGAAAATTGTTCCATAGAAATTATAAGTATGCTAGGAAAAGGTCATTAAATCCTTTGTTAAGAAAAAACGAACAAGAGATTTTTCACTATAGCGAGCCTCTATTATAGACATTGTTTAAAATTATTCAACTGTATAGACATTTCATAAACTTAGAACAAAAGGGAAATATTCGAGTCCTCGGATATGCCTAGAATCGTAAATTCATAATAAGAATTTGGAAAGGAAAAATACAGTTTCTTTTCGAAAATATCTAGAAAACAGTTAAACGGGTAAGGGAAAATACTTTAGTAAGAATACCAAGTCGAAGAGCAAAATCAAAGATTTCGACCAATCTCTCAGATACATAAATAAGACCGGAAATAGAATCTTTGTATTGCCTTTAAGGCATTTATTAAATTGAAAAATAGAAACAAAGGCCTTATTCTTCCTAAGCTACAAACCCTTGCTGCTGAAGGTGACAGGGTGCTCATAAAACTTCCAAATTAGTTAAAAACACCAACATATGATACCAAACATCCATAGAATGCACGAAAAAGGCTAGCAATAATGCAGGGATAATTTCCAAGGAGAAAAAAATTAACAGTAACGAATCTTACATTCTAGAAATTGCTTAAAGATGAAAACAAGATTATATATATATATATATATATATAATATTATAATATATATATTATAATATATATATAGAGTATATATATATATATTAGATATAATATATATACATATATATAGATATATATATAGTATATATATGGATTCTCCCAACAGTCTCAGAACCAAAACATAACTATTCCAGCTAGGGTTTGAATCGCTTCATCCTCAACCTTAAGTAAAATTATACAATTAACTAAACCCGGTCGAGATGCCGGTATAATCTTGCGGATTGTTCATAACCGAAAGGCTTCATAAACTTAAACTAAATTCAAATTACAGAGGGTAATAGATAATGCAGTTATGGAAAAAATATAAGTGCCAAGTTCCCTACGGAGCCACAACCTTAACTTCTAAAATCAAGCCAGAACCCTTGCATACCCGTAATGAAAATAATCCAGTTTTCAAGTTGACTAGAGAGCTAAGCATTAGGCTTGACCAACAGCGTGTCCATCACACAGTCTCTAAAAAACCCTCCACCCTGACTGGGTGGGAAAAATAGAGATTAATACGTTTTCTTTAGCAATTAAAAATGACAGAGAAAAAATCTACAAATAAAACCTCCATAAAACTTACCTAGAAAGCTCGAGTGGGCGAATCGGTTGATGATAAACTCATACCATGTGTGCTAGCAGACTCCAATGGCCGAAGAATGAAACCCGAGACTTCAAGTATCCCTAGCAACAAAACATAGGTAGTAAGAAATCTCAGAGCACAGTAATACTATAGCAGAGGGTTCTCAAACCTTGAATACAACCATCCCAGAAGAGACTAGAAACAATAACCGTAGAGGAAAAATGAAGGGGTAAGCATACCCATTCGAAGTTTAGAGACACCAAGAAACCCTTCCTCTGTCCAATCGAGTGGAGAAACTAATGTCATTGATTCAGAATGAATCCCAAGGTGATAGTGAACGAGGTAGAACAATGATGACTCCAGCAAAGCACCACCTCCACCTAGGCCGAGCGACGATCAGCCAGAGTTAATGCAGGAGGGTGAACTATAAGGTAAGTATTAAATGTAGGACATGACTAAACTTCCATCAATGGTAGTGTTATCAAAAAGTACCAGGATCATTTAATTGGAAAACCACGAAAGGGTAACAAGTGGACTTGGTAAGCTGAGCCACCTCGAGAGACAGACAACTGTCCTCATCTGACTTTATAGTCTTGGTGTAAATCTTAGATCAAAGTTTGAGAGGTGATCACAATGTAATTATGGATAATAGTTCTTATTCATAACGAAAATATACAATATGCTTTAATTACGTGTAAACATTTTCCTTAAAATGATAATGCTCATATGCTAAATAGAAATGCTAGAATTGTTGAATAAAATAAGTAAATTTTTTTTATATATATGTAAATTGTTTGACAAATAAAACCTTCATATTCCATATGATTTCCAAAATACACAAAATGAATACAATTACACTGGGAAATTATGAATAACTTTTCCCAAAAATTAATAAATTATAAATACTAAAAAAAATGATTATAAACTTGTCCATTTTTTTACAACTAGTAACCTTTAATAAAAAAAAAATGGTTACAAATTTAATCTAAACAAAATGATTACAGATTTAATCTAAAAGATGAGATAAGATATCGATTTTACAAATAGCAATACTCTTATTCTTAATCATGTGAGCCACAATTTTAAATCTTTTACCGGTTTTTTCAAAATTAAAATAATAGTATTTTTTATAATTATTAATTTTAATTAATATATTATCATTATTATTATTATTATTTATTATATTTTAAAATATTGTATTGAACTTTCCATCTGGCGCAATTGTTTAACACTACGGTGTTCTCATACTGTGGGCAATAATGACCGACCAGATTTCTCCACGTTTCCTGCTTCGGAGTCCATGGCTATAAAATATTGACGTGTGCAACCCAATTGCTCCTTCAAACATGGGTGAGATACTTTTTAGTAATTACAGTATATAGTTGTTTTTTGTCACTTATTTTAGTATGTTTAGAGGTGTATTCTATAATTCAGTAAAATAAAAAAAATTAGATACAATTCAACACAACAAAATATTTTATATTGTTTAAAATTGTTTAATATTTTTTTATTAAATATTTGCAAAATAAATT
>APFE031611619.1:94488-105368 GCA_000404065.3 Pinus taeda
TATAAGTTATAAAATGCTTCTGGATTTGCTCAATCCTCCTCCATGATTCTCTGGAGATGCTGCAGCCCCAAACTTCATAGCCATATAAGATAACAGGAGTGACTAAGGTTTCAAAGAGGAACTTCTTTTTATCCCACATTACGAGGTTTGTTATTTTACAGTTATTTTCAAGACCAAAATAATCTTTCCATCCCCCATTGATCCTTTTCTCAATGCTATGGTTCCAGTTGAGCTTGTGATGGATATCAATTCCTAGGTACTTGTAAGAATACACTTCCTCCAAGTTATTATTGTCATACGTAAAATTAGCGCAAGTTTCCTTCTTAGATTTGATAATCATAACTTTTGTTTTGTCTGTGTTAACAGTCATACCCATGGTAGAGCAGAAATCCTTAAGAAGCTTGAGCTGCTTATCAAGATTAGCAGGGCACCTTGCCAAAAGAACAATATCGTCAGCATAGAGAAGAAGGATAATGACAATCCCAGCTAAGATTGTGCCACCACACCCTGCTTCTTCTAAATAACCTTCGAGCTTATCGATGTAAATGCCAAATAGAGTAGGGGAGAGGGGGCAACCTTGTTTAACTCCGATGTTACACGTAATATCATTTGACCACCCCTCATTGTTCTCTAGCTTGGCAATTACATTCTCGTAAAGCCTTATAGCAGCAACTCTTAACTCAAGAGGAACCTTTAGCTCTTCTAACCTCTTCCAAAGGTTATATCTAGGAACCGTATCAAAAGCCTTTCTAAAGTCTACAAAGCAGCAAAATAAATTGGTTTTATCATTACGGCATTCCTCCGCAATGATCCTTAGCGTAACAAGGTGGTCTGTTGTTGAGTGATGCCTTCTGAAACCTGCTTGGCCTTTAGCCCGCTTACCTTCACTTTCAAGCCAAATGCTTAACTTTTTTTCCAGAATACTACCATATAATTTGGCTAAGAGAGGGATGATCATAATACATAAAATTTTAACCGATTATTTAATTTATTTGCTGTGCTCAAGCTCACCTACTTCATGGTGGTAAAGATATGACCTGGTGTGGCTACAATCAGATTTAGTCAACCATTTCTTCACTCTCGTTGTTACTAAAATTTTCACAATTGCTTTTTAAAATATGTGATAAAATATTAATTAATAAAATTAAATAATAATTGGTTTGATGTCTATCTATTCTAATTTAAAACATATTATATAACATAAATATTTAAGACGTGTATGTAATATAAATATTAGATTATAGTTGTACTCAGCTGCTCTTGAGTTCTATGGAAATTTTGGAACTAGTATACTCCGAATATTCCATGGTGCTTAAATGAATGTGATTGTGATTTGACGTTACATGTCGCCCTTGAACTCCCAATCATATGTACCCCACATGATTCCGATTCAGTTGACTACACAGATAAGTGCACCCAAGTCTGGATGCGGATGCCTCCAGTCTCTCCCGACATCACATTTCTTTAGTGGCTGAATTTAAAAGCCTGAAGTCTATTCTTTGATCTTTCTTTCCTAGCGGTAGCAGATGAAGCCTGGAAATTTAGTCGTCCTCCCACGTCCTATTAATAAAGACACTGCAGGGCTAATTCTGGTCCAGCGGCTTCACTCTTACTTTCGTCTGCGGTTTGCTTGACAGAAATTTTCTGTCTGTATTGCGCCTGCCCTTCTTGTTTATTACGTAATTACAGGTTATGTAATATTCTCTTTTATATTAATAAAATTGGGTGGTTGATGAATATTAATATGTTCTTGTAGTTAAAGTTCATAAAATTCTCTTTTAGATTAACAAAAATGGGTGTAATATTTGATGAACAATAATATGTTCTTGTAGTTAAAGTGATGAGAAAGGTAGGATGATTATAAGGTTATGGTAGTGATGTATTGAAAAAGCGATTTCAAAAATCAGATATTATCTTAAGAGGTTACTTAAAGACATTTTTTTAAAGAGATAGAAAATTTTTTTGACTTAAAATATTATTTTTTATGTTAGTTGTTTTATATTAAAATTTAATATCAATTAAATTTTCTTAAATATAAAATTTAAGATTAAAAATGGTTTGAGACAATACAAACAAATTTATATTTAACAAAAAGGTGTAAGACAAAAAAAATTAAGATAACTTTAAATTTAAGATAAAAAACAGTTTGAGACTAAAATATTTTAAGACAAAACTTATATTTAAGACAAAAATAGTTTTAGACAATAATTTTAAGACAAAAACATTATATTGAGACAAAAACAATTTGGACAAAATATTTTTAAAATAAAATTTTATATTTAAGACAAAAATAATTTAAAACAGTTATTTTAAGACAAAACTTTATATTTAAGACAAAATAGTTTGAGACAAGAATATTTTAAGGAAAAGCTTTATATTTAAGACAATTACCAGTTAATATGAAACCCATTTAAGACAATATTATTTTACAACTACAGAATTGACTCTGAGAGTGTGCCTTATGTCCACAAGCTTGCAAGCTACTATTATCTTGGGCCTATAACAAGGCTGCTATTTCACTTACCATTCATGTTATATTATATAAAGACAATGATTTGTTGGGCTGTTCGTTTTGTGGGGATAGATGACTCTAAAGAACACGACAACTTTTCTTGGCAAGTTTTCTCGAACATTAAGTCCTCTTCTATCCCTTCGATCTTTGTTAATACAATTAGAGACAACTTGTCTGTCATTGGATTCGACACTACTACATGGAGGGGGATTTTAAGACAAAAGAAATATTTTGTCTAAAATTTATTTTCCTCTTAAAATTTTCAATACGAGACGCTAGTAAAAAAGGTAAAGGTAAAGGATTATGGGTTTGTCTTTATGCTATTGATGGGTTCTTCAGGAAACAGAGCAATGGAGGTCGTCAACAATAGATGGGATTTAGGGCGATGGAGGCCAACAACAGAGGTATGCTTCATGACAGGAGCGATCGAGGCACTTTCGATAAACATGATAGGCATTTAAGGATGATTCATATTATCAAAAACTCATTTTTGGTTTCGATTTTTTTTGGGTACGGGTGTTAGGATTACAACAAGAAGATTTAGTGGGTAATTTGTCTTACCTGCTAATGGACGTCTCTTAGATGGCATCCTGCATTAAATAACATTGGTACCCTATTCTTAAGTACTCTCCTCTTTTCAACAGTTTATATAATTAATTATTTTTCTTCCATTTTATTAATGATGACGATGTTGCGAAGATTTTGGGATCGTATTAGGTTCATGGTCATGGTTTCCTCTCTTTACATCATTGGCATATGGGATTTGATCCATACTTGGAATTGCCATGAAATAAATTGGTTTGGGCTAAACTCCTTGGTTTACTTTGGTCACGCGAATCATTAATGATGGTCAACAATTCCATCAGTAAATTTGCTTTCCCAGAGGAAGAAAGCCTGTTACAGAGAAATAAAAGTGTCACATGGATTTTGGTGGAGGTGGAGTTTGATGTTGGCCTTTGTGCAAAGGTGGAGCTAAATTGGTGTGGCTTCTCTATTAGGCAACAAATTGACTATTAAGAAATTTGTTTTCATTGTTTGGGTTATCCTTGGATCAGTCTTTGGACTCCCTATGAATAATACTAAATCTCATATGATTTCTGCTTACCGAGATGATGCATTGTTACTGGAGATTTCTCATATTTTTGGTGTTATCTACATTGCATTGGATGCGGCTTTTGAATATCTTGGATTTATTCTCCAACCTAATTGTTATGGAATTAAGGACAGGAAAATACATTCAAGCTAAATAATTGCTACTTCTCAAAAGTTATAAGATTACGTAGATTATTTTCCTTGTAATTTTTTCGTTAATTTGCTTGATTTTTTCTTATGCAATTTATCTAACCTTATACAACTTCTTAAGGACTGTACTGTTGAAAATGCAACAATAAGTATACATTTCCAACCCTCATATTATTTCCAATTATCTTTGATCTCCCTTAAATAACCCAGATTATTTTGCCTTAAATAATCCGGGATAATCATGGAAAAAATAACATTTAAAAGGAACGTGTTCATAACCAAAATCCTAAATATGGGACTAGCCCTTGAATTCAAACTCAATTTCCCTAGGAAGTGCCTTTGAAAAATTTATTTCAACACAAACTATAGCACATGAAATGTTATTGTACTTGTTCTCAGAACTTGTAATGTAGCAACCCAATTTGCTACCTATGGTTTTGAAAATACCATCACTGTAGCAAAAAAGGGGAAGATATGACAATCTAATCCATAGATGCACAAAAGGGATTTCCTTGGTAGGAATTAAATCAATAGTCTAGTGGGTGAGAAACATTCTCTTTGAGCCCATGAAATAGGGCCCAATTTGTAGATTAGATCCCTATCATCTTTTCTTTCAAAAACAAAACAAAAATATCCATTTCCATAATGTGAAGTATAAATGGGCTCATTATCCACCAAATTGTTAGAGAAACATTCAAAAATAGAGCTATAAATAGGGCAATGACTAGAGGACTTACCAATCAACCCTCTTTCCTTAATGGCATTGACTTTCTTCATCAAAGAGGCAGCAAACCCCAAATCAAGAGAAGGGCTTTTATCTATCCTTTTTACAAATCTACCACATGGTAGATAACCATGACCATCCATGCCAAGGTTGGAAAGACCACCCATTATACAAGAAATGAAATCAACATAAGTTTATGAGAGAATAGACCAATGAAGACAATTGAATGTTGGGGAAACATAAAACAAAACCTTGAATCAATAACATAAAGTCATGATCTACCGTAAAGATCTCTACATACATCCACTATAAACCCAAGATATGCAAAAAATCATCTCTCAAATATGAAACAGGCGAGGAGGAGTGACCATGACTAGGAAACCCTAGCTGCTTGTACCCTTGACAACTTTAACTCATGCATGCTCTGTTTCTTCTCAAGAGATAAGATTTACATATCAAATTCAATTCTCATTTTTTCAAGTAAATTCATATCCATTTCAACCCTTATTATTTAAGCATAAATAGGTTTATGCCTAGATATCTTTTGGTCCATCTTATATACCTAATAATTTAATTATTAATATATTTGTGCTTATATTTTATTTTTTTGAGCCTTTTCAATCTAAAATTAAGAAGGATATATGATAATATTTAACTAGTGATATGTAAATTATAACAAAAATGTTTATCCACCATGTATAATATCTACCTCATATTTTTAAAGTCACAAATGTTTTGTATAAAAAAAATGTAGGTTTTTTGTCTTTCGTCAAATGCTCTTTGTCATTCGTCAAGGAGCTTAAAGGAATAAAGTTTGACCCTAGGGACATTCTTGTGAGTTTCGATGTGGTCTCCCTCTACACTTGTGTCCCTATAAAGGAGGGCATTGAGGTCATCAACAACCTCACTAACCCTGACACTTCTCAATTAGTTGAGATCTTTCTCATTTCTATCGTTTTTAGTTTCGAAGGTGAATTCTATGAACAGACCTATGGGGTTACCATGGGCTCCCTGGTGTCCCCAGTCATTGATAATATTTTTATGGAAGACTTTGAATCCAAGGCTTTGGCCTCAGCCCATCTCCTACCCAATCTTTGGAAAATATTTGTCGATGACACTCGTTTCATTTGGTCTCATGGCCAAGAAGAGTTGGACTTTTTTCCAACATCTTAACAATCAATCCTCCTCCATAAATTTCACTATGGAGTAGGAAATTTATGGGTACTTACATTTCCTTGATGTTCTCATTTCGAAGAATGATGACTGTACTTTCTCTCACCAAGTTTTTTGGAAGAAAACTCATAATGAGCAGTATCTGCATGCCAGCTCCCATCATTTCCTTGCTCAAAAGCTGGGTGTTCTCAACACGATAGCTCCTCATGCATTAAGAATCTCTGATTATAAGAACTTTGATAAAGAAAATACCCATCTCCTTAAATTTTTTTTTAATAATGGTTATAGTAGGAACCAAGGTCAGAAAGCTTTCCTTAAAGCCAACAAAGATCTCTTGGTTAAGAAAGGCCCTAAAGGTCAAGTCTCAGGGGTTCATCTCCCTTTCATCTAAGGGACTAATGATAAGATTGTGAGAATTTTGAGAAAGCATAATGTTCCCTCAACCTTTAGACCCCTTAACACAATCCGTATCTCCCTTAGATCGGTAAAAGAGCTTGTCGACCCCAAGGACATGAAAGGTGTCTATGTTATTCTGTGTTGTTGTGGGACCCCCTATGTTGGTGAGATTGATCACTCTATTAACTAGAGGATTCATGAGCACTTAGTTGACATAAAACATGGAACGACTCGGTCTTCTGCCCCGGCAAAACACATAGAAAATACTAAACATCACATATATATTAAGGAGGCCAGTGTTATTCCCAGGACTACGCCTTTTCATCACCGGAAGTTTAGGGAGGCCTTAGAAATCAAAAAAAGGCCGAATAATCTCAATAAGGATGATGGATGAAAATTTAGTAGCTGTTGGATCCATGCCCTTTCTTCATAGCCACCCCTACCCCCCCGCCCCCTCTCCCCCCCTTCCCCTCTGCCCCTTGCCCCTTTGTTTTCTTTGTATGTGGTTTTCTCTAGTCCCTCCCCCTTTTCCTCTGGTTTTTTTTCCATTTTATTCCTTTTCTTCTCTTTGATTTTTATTTCAATAATTTATTTTGTTTTATTCATCCTAAGGAAAGATTAAGAACTAAAATATTTTTAATGGGTGCTAAGAAATAAATTTATTATTTATTTATTTATCATTTTACTATTTTTTTTTAATTTTTAATTTTTTAATTTCTTTAAGCCTTAATTATTTAACATAATATTTGAATAAATTAAAATATTTCATACCTAATCATAGATAAAATAATTCTAATAAAATAAACCAACCATTCCCAATATAACCTTGGTTAAACATATAAGAATAAAATAAATGTAATTAATAAAAAATGAAAAGAGAAATATTTTTCCATTGACTTTTATTCATATAGGAAATGATACATTTTTAATATAAGTTAAATTTATTGGAAATAGAATTAAGTCATAGAACTGAGCAACTAATTAGGTTTTCTAGTTATTAATCATTTATTATTTTGTATAATATTAATGATAATATAAATCTTTATCTAGTTTTTTTGAAGATTAAAAGTAATAAATAAATATAATAAAACTAACTAATTAATTATTTAACTATTTTTGTGTCCCTTTCCTATTCTCTTTATCTTGTCCTGTTACCTAGTATAATTTTTTGGCCAAATGTAGTCATTCCTAGTCAAATATAGTTGTTGGATTATCTGCTCTCTTTATTTATCCTGCAACCATGATCTGATTCTTCAACTTGTCCTGATGATGAACCACACTTGTTGTATTGAAACGCGTCGACACATGAATTATAATGTGATTTTCACTGAAAACTCTTTTAAATAAATTGATATGGATCACAGAAGCCTAAACTCAACAATACTTCTATGATTTTAAGGAAAATTTACATTGTGATGACTAATAGTTTCAAAACATCAATGGCCTCACTCCCACAAGATTTGTTGGCCAATAAATAAAGACAGGAAAACACAAACATCAACGAAAGAAGACTATAAGACCAAGGACCTATTGCCCATATGGACCAAAAATATCTGAAAATCAAAATACATCCCACAATCATTATTAAGCACCCATATTACCTTGACCCGAGACATCGTGTCCTCCATCCCCAGGATGGTGAAATGCTTCATGTACAGGAGCCTCAATGTGTCCCATTCTCCCTTCAAAGTTGTCTATCCACTCTTGAAGCCGATTCTGACCTCTGTGTGTTGAAGGAAATGTAACTAGGTTCAGTCTTCATAAATTTACATTTGATATTTGTACTTATTCAAGAAAATAAATATTATTTTTATAATATATATCAATGAGTTTCTTGCCACTTTATATAGGTCTAGTACATGTTAAGTGCTATAGGTCAGTCAAATAGTCAAAAGGAAATGTTGAAGGCCTTAAGGGCATTTTACACCATGTATGAATATGTATTAGAGTTAAGAGAATACCTCCAAGCAAAGTCAAAGTCTCCTCCAAGCATGTGACACCACCAAAGAAGAAATTCAAGCTAAATATGTCATTTCGGCCTGCAGGCTTCTAGTTGGCCTTCAAGTTGGCCAAAAGGAGGGACAATCCTCTATATATAGGGGCTGTCCACTCCCTCATAACATCAAGCAAGTGCCCTTTGAAATAAGAGAATAAAAGGAATGTGTAAAGGGTGAAAAAGCGACAAGAAAGGGAGCCTCTAGTGCAATGTACAAGGTGAAGTCTAGGGCAAAGTTAAGAGAACTGTTTTCTATGGTAGAAAAAAGTCACATGTGTTGTTGGGTTGTGTTATATTCTTTCCACGACTAACCTACGTAGTGAACCGAGGGGTTAGATGGGGGGCAGAGCCCCCCCTTTGTTGCGCCGATTGCGTAGCGAGGGGATCATAGAGAGGTTTGAGGGGGGTAGATAGACCCCCTCTACGGGGTCCGGGGTAGTGCCCCAGGAATTTTTTTTTTGGACCCTATATTAGGTTGGGAAAACCTACCTATGCTTTTTGGTCCATGGTTTTGGATGCGGTGGTTTTTCGGTCCATGGTATTAGATGCTTTGACATGTATAAATATGTATTATAACATTGAAAGGAACATAATGAAAAATCAAGCTGGTAGTCCCGATTTTGGGATCC
This sequence comes from Pinus taeda, assembly GCA_000404065.3. Taxonomy (NCBI): domain Eukaryota; kingdom Viridiplantae; phylum Streptophyta; class Pinopsida; order Pinales; family Pinaceae; genus Pinus; species Pinus taeda. Next base: position 103,161 of record APFE031611619.1, read on the forward strand.
AGTGGAAAATCTCTGTGTATATGTGTTTTATGTGTTATGCTCTCACAATTGTTTATTTTTATGTGTTTTAGAATTTGTATGTAGGTAATTTTTGTATGGGGTTAAAACCTACATTTGGTATCAAAGTTGTCTTGGCTTCAAGGGGACACCTTTGTTGCTGAGGGGTTTCACTCGAGCCTATGTTAGACCCTGTTCAGTGGGAGATCTGCGAGATCGATTCTAGTGGTAAAAGAAGATGGCGAGCAGTGGAAAGATAGATATCAAGAAATTCAATGGTCAGAGTTTTGAGTTGTGGAAACTCAAGATGGAGGATCTATTGGTGGATAAAGATCAGTGGATCGCAATAGATCTAGGTACTAAACCAACGGGAGTGACTGATGAAGAATGGAAGAAGTTGGATCGGAAGGCAAAGAGCACAATATGATTGTGTGTCGCAGATTCAGTATTGCTGAATGTATCAGGGGAAGCTACGACGAAGGCTTTGTGGGACAAGTTAGGGACTTTAAGTCTCTGGTGAATAAATTGTTCTTGCGGAAAAAGCTGTATAACCTGAGGATGAAAGATGGAGACTTGGTGATAGAGAATCTGAATGCATTTAATACTATGGTAAGTCAATTATCATCTGTTGATATCAAAATTTCAGATGAAGATAAGTGCATTAGTTTTTTTGTTTTCTCTACCAGATTCGTCAGATAGTCTGGTTATTGTGATAGGTAGCAATGCAACTGCCTTGCAGTTTGATGAAATAGTCTCATCCTTGCTGACGGAGGAGATGAGACAGAAAAATATGGAGAGCCAAAATGGTGATGCCTTGTATGTATGAGGACGGTCCCAGAATAGAAACAAAAACAAGTCATCGAGTGGGAGATATAAATCTAGAGGGAGATCTAAATCTCTAGGAAAACTTGTAAAGGTGGTGTGTTGGAAATGCGGAAAGGAAGGGCACTACAAAAGGGACTGTAAATCTAAATCTCCTTATAAAGGAAAGGGATCTGATGATGCTCCTTCTGCAGAGGCGAAAACCACCTCAGATGAAGGTGGGGATGTGTACTTGGCTTCTTCAAGTACACATGTAGATCATGAGGCATGGTTGATTGACTCAGGTGCATCCTTTCACTTCACTCCCCATAGAGAGTGGTTCTGCGAGTTTGAGAAATACGATGGTGGTGATGTCTTCTTAGGAGATGATAGGAAGGCTAGAATCATTGGTCGTGGAAAAGTAAAGTTGAAGTTGCAAGGTGGAAGGGTTAGAACCCTTACGGGTGTTCTGCATATTCCTGCATTGGCCATAAATCTGATTTCTGTAAGCAAGTTGGATGATGCAGATGTAAAGACGGTGTTCAAGAAGGATACCTGCAAGATGGTTCGAGGAGCACTGGTATTGATGCAGGGAGTTTGGATTGGAACTCTGTACAAGCTACAAGGTAGCACTGTTGTTGATGGGTGCAATAGTTCTATGGTTCGTGAAAATGGAGCAGAAAATCTAGTGGTCTCTGGAGAGAAGACCATGTTGTGGCATCAAAGGCTTGGACATATTGGAGAGAAGGGCCTTCGAATACTACATGGTAAAGGTATGGTAGAAGGTATGAGTAATAGCTCTCTGGATTTTGATTTCTGTGAAAATTGTGTATATGGGAAGCAGAATCGGGTGAGTTTCCCCTCTGGTGGTAAGAAGACGAAACAAATATTAGAGCTTGTGCACAGTGATGTGTTTGGACCTGTGAAAGTTCCATCACTGGGTAAGTCTGTGTACTATGTATCATTAATAGATGACTTCTCAAGGAATACATGGATATATTTCCTTAAGAAGAAATCTGAAGTCTTTGATAGGTTTAAAGAATTTAAGGCTCTGGTGGAAAATCAGACAGATAAGAAGATAAAGGTGTTGAGGACAGATAATGGTGGAGAATTCTGCAACAAGGAATTTGAAGAATTCTGTAAGAAGTGTGGTATAGCATGGCAGAAGACTACTCCATATAAACCTCAGCAAAATGGAGTCGCGGAAAGAATGAACAAGACGTTGATGGAAAGGGAAAGAAGCATGCTCAGTGGTGCCAGGTTAGGACAAGAATTCTGGGTAGAGGCGGTGCATACTGCATGTTACTTGGTCAACAGGTCACCTTCATCAGCGTTGGAGGATAAAACTCCACAAGAAGTATGGACTGGTAAGAAACCCTCTCTTTCACATCTAAGGGTATTTGGATGTGA
>APFE031611619.1:109808-129270 GCA_000404065.3 Pinus taeda
AAATTGTGACCGGCAGTAGCCCTCTGTGTCCTCTTTCCAATGCCACCAGTCTGATCAAAATTGGATTCTCCAGGGAAGAGTTATGCCAAATCTCCCACAGTGACTTGATTATAAACTAGTTCAGTAGAGCAAACTTGTACGACGTGCCACGTGTCCGTGTTTTCACCTTTGGCTCTGAAAAATATATACAAGAAACTACAGCCCGTTCTCTTTCTGTGCCTTCTTACACAATTTCAATCTGATGCTCAGAGAGAAATTTATGATGATTTTCCCCAAGTCACCTGTTTGGAATGTAATTCAGAAGTCTGCAAAAAGACCAACTTCCTAAGATCATATCTCCACAAATATAGTGCAAAACGCTCTGAAATTCAGACCCGAGGTTTAGTGTGATTTAATCTCAAATGGGTTATTTTTTTCTCTTTTGAAATGCCATAGGAAAAAAGTTATAGAGAAAATGCCACGATGACCTATTTGGAGTAGCGAAACCCTAGAATCCAAAGCTCTGATACCAAATGTGATGAAACCAGCTCACAAAAAGATAGAAAATGTAGATCAACGCCTTAGAATTCAGCCTCTTCGAGGGATAAACCTCCTTTACATTACAAAAATGAATGATTCTTTGATTATTCAAATGACAAAACCTCCTTTCAATATATAGGAGTCTAAGGAGTCACAATATAACCTAGCCAACCTAACAATAATAATATAAAGGCACAAAAATAACAATAAAGGAATTTTATGGGGCACAGTAATAACAATATGGGGACAATAGGGGCACAACGATATTAATAAGGGATACAACTACAATAGTAATGGGGTAATCACTAGTATTATAGGGACCTAACAAACACTTCTAGTTGTTCTGCATATTCCTGCATTAGCTAGAAATCTGATTTCTGTAAGCAAGCTGGATGATGCAGGTGTAAAAATAGTGTTCAAGAAAGATACCTGCAAGATGGTTCAGGGGGCGCTGGTATTGATGTGGGGAGTTCATACTGGAACTCTGTACAAGTGGTAAGGTAGCACTGTTGTTGATGGGTGCAACAGTTCTGTGGTTCCTGAAAGTGGAGCAAAAAATCTAGTGGTCTTTGGAGAGAAGACCGTGTTGTGGCATCAAAGGCTTGGACATATTGGAGGGAAGGGCCTTCGAATACTTCATGGTAAAGGTATGGTAGAGGGTATGACTAATAGCTCTTTGGATGTTGATTTCTGTGAAAATTGTGTATATGGAAAGCGGAATCGGGTGAGTTTCCCCTCTGGTGGTAAGAGGGCAAAACAGATATTAGAGCTTGTGCATAGTGATGTGTTTGGACCTGTGAAGGTTCCATCACTATGTAAGTCTGTGTACTATGTATCATTTATAGATGAATTCTCAAGGAATACATCGATATATTTCCTTAAGAAGAAATTTGAAGTCTTTGACAAGTTTAAAGAATTTAAGGCTCTGGTGGAAAACTAGACAGAGAAGAAGATAAAGGTGCTGAGGACAAAGAACGGTGGAGAGTTTTGTAGTAAGGACTTTGAAGAATTATGTAAGAAGTGTGGTATATCATGACATAATAATAATCCATATACACCTCAACAAAATGGAGTCGCAGAAAGAATGAACAAGACGTTGATGGAAAGGGCAAGAAACCTACTTAGTGGTGCTGGGTTAGGATAGGAATTCTGGGCAGAGGTGGTGGAGACAGCATGTTACCTGGTCAACAAATCATGTTCATCAACATTGGAGGATAAGACTCCATAAGAGGTATGGAGTGGTAAGAAACCCTCTCTTTCACGTATGAGGGTATTTGGATGTGATTCATATGTATATGTTCCAAAGGAGAAACGAACCAAGTTGGATAGTAAATCTGAAAGATGCATCTTTATTGGGTATAAGGATGGTTTAAGGGGTTATAAGCTTTGGAACCCAGTAACAAGGAAGGTTGTGTATAGCCGAGATGTGGTGTTCAGAGAGGTGAAATATGTTATTAAACATGAAGTCCAACCAAAGGAACCTAAGAAGATAGAGTTTGAGATAAAGGAGGAAGAATCAGATTATATAGCAGAGGAGGAATCAGAAGATGAAGAGCCACAAACTCTGGGTGTAAGAAGATCAGCTCAACAAAGAAGGCAGCCAAAAAGGTATAGTCCATCTTCCTTCTGTTCAAATTTTGCTTTATCTATTATTGATCATGATCCCAGAACTATGAAGGAAGCAATAGATTTAGAGGATGGAAAACTCTAGAAAGAGGCCATGGTTGATGAAATGGCATCTTTGCACAAAAATGAGGCCTGGGATCTAGTGGAGTTTCCAGCTGGAAGGAAACCCATTGGTAGCAAATGGCTATTCAAGAAGAAGACAAATGCAGAAGGAAAGGTGGAGAAATGCAAAGCTTGGTTGGTAGCAAAAGGTTACTCCCAGGTGCCAGGAATTGATTTTGGTGATATTTTTTCTCTTGTTGCCAAGGTAACTTCTATTATATTACTTTTATCTGTTGTTGTTGCTTTTGATTGTGAGGTAGAACAGATGGATGTGAAGACAACATTTCTTCATGGGGATCTGGAAGAGGAGATATACATGAAGCAACCTGAAGGCTTTGTGGTGAAGGGTAAGAAAGAACTAGTATGCAAGTTAAAGAAGTCTCTGTATGGGTTAAAACAGTCACCAAGTATGTGGTATCAAAAATTTGATACATTTATACGAGGACTTGGCTTCACCAGAAGCAAAGCAGATCACTGTGCGTATTTTAAATTAATTGGTGACCGTGTTATTTATCTGGTCTTGTATGTGGATGATATGTTGCTGGTTGGAAATGACAAAGAAATTATCTAGGATTTGAAGACCCAATTTTCCTCCAAATTCGACATGAAAGATCTTGGTGCTGCAAACTATATTTTGGGTATGGAAATTAAAAGAGATCGAGCAAAGTGGAAGCTCTTGTTAAACCCAAGAAAGTATGTTGAGACAATACTGCAAAGGTTTAATATGCAGGATAGTAAATCGGTGAAGGTTCCTATTCCTGTAGGTGTAAAATTATTTGATGAACAATGTCCCAAGACACAAGAAGAGGAAGAGGATATGTCTCGTGTTCCATATGCAAGTGTAGCTAGTAGCCTGATAGATGCAATGGTTTGTACTAGACCAGACCTTGCACATGCAGTGGGATTATTGAGCAGGTTTAAGTCAAAACTAGGGAAGGAGCACTGGACAACAGTGAAGCGGATTTTTAGGTATTTGTGTGGCACTAGTGATTATGGTTTGTGCTACCAAGGAAGACCAGGATTTGAAAAAGTGTTGGATATTTATGGCTTTGTTGATGCAGACTGGGCTGGAGATCTGGATCAAAGAAGATCTACAAGTGGGTATGTGTTTAACCTATTTGGAGGTGCAGTTTGTTGGATGAGTAAGAAACAATCTATAGTGGAACTCTCAACTACAAAGGAAGAATACATGGTAGCCACTCATGCAAGCAAGGAAGTAGTTTGGTTGCAGAGATTGTGTTCAAGTATGGGGTTAGTACAGGGAGCTATAAGGATATATTGTGACAACCAAAGTGTAATTTTCTTGGGAAATAACCCTGCTTATCATTCAAAGACAAATCACATTGATGTTCAATATCACTTTTTGAGGGATATGACAGAAGACAAAAAGGTGTTGCTAGTAAAGGTGGACACTTTGAAGAATACTACAGATGCATTGATAAAATCTGTAAGCTTTGAGAAGTTCTCTTGGTGTAGAGAAACAATGGGCATTTCAGGGCTGGAAAAATGACTAACCTCTCCTGTGGAAAGAAAAAAACAAGTGGCAGAATATTGGGTTGTGTTATATTCTTTCCATGACTAAGCTATGTAGTGAACCAGGGGGTTAGAAGGGGGGCGAAGCCCCCCCTTCATTGCGCCGATTGCGCAGTAGGAGGGTCATAGGGGGGTTTGAGTGGGGTGGGTAGCTTACCTCTATGGGGTCCAGCGCAGCGCCCCAGGAAATTTTTCTTTGGACCCTATATTAGGTTGGGCGAACATAACTATGGTTTTCGGTCCATGGTTTTGGACGCGATGGTTTTTCGGTCCATGGAATTGGATGCTTCGGCATGTATAAATATGTATTGTATCATTGAAAGGAACATAATGAAAAATCAAGTTGGTAGTCCTGGTTTTGGGATCCAATCGGTAAATCTCTGTGTATATGTGTTTTATGTGTTATGCTCTAGCATTATTTTTTTTTTGTATTTTAGAATTTGTATGTAGGTAATTTCTGTACAGGGTTAAAACCTACATGTGCGAGAAACAAAAGTATCCTTATAGTCATTACAACAACAAGATAAAAGTCATAAATATCACATTGTTTGGGCTAGTAACCTAGGCTTATAAGGCCTCCTACTCAAAGCAAAGAAGAGGGTCTCTCAAGCAAAGAAGAAAGGACCAAAGCATAGGAGAAACCTCTCACACGTGCGAGAAATTAGGGCTGCAGTTCAACCATATAAAGTCTACCACTACACCTCAAGAAGAAGCTAATCTGGAGCAAGGGAATGAAGGAATCCTCATTTGTGAAGGATCTCACCAAGGAGCTCACATAAAAAATGTCCATCACCTTTAGTAGAAAGAAGAAGGAGCACGAAGTGCCAGGGAACGAAGTGTCCGGAGAAAGAGGACAAAGTGTCAGGAAACAAAGTGCAGGAAGAAGGAAGGATTTGAATTGTGCTTGGAGGATATTCTAGTCAAGGGTCTAGGGTTTGGAATTGATCAAGGAAGAAGATTCAATAAGAGAAAACTTACCGAAGGGTTTTCACCTCAAAGAGAAGAGAGGTTTTGGCCCTGGAAAAGAGCCAACGTCTTGTGTTCTTGTTTTATGTTTTGATAGTAGTTTGATGAAGCGCACACACAAGAATTAATAAGAAAAGAAGAAGATTAAGCTAAAAATAAAAGTAAAAAGACTTCACAGATTGTTATCTAGTCCCAAAGAATCAATATACACCTAATTTCCCCAGATTCTTCAACATGGTATTAGAGGTAAGGTGACACATCAAAGAAAGGGCATCTCAAGAACACTCATAAGGTGACTCATCAAGGAAGGACATCTACAAAGTTGAAGGATCAATCCAAGAAGTCTCAATCACTTCAAGGACAAGAAGGTCTATCATCTATCATTCATCAAGGAAGACTAAATAGCAAGAATAAGAGCCTTACATAAAAGCACCTACAAAGAAGAGAAGATTAAGAAGGTACCTACACCTCAAGTTAAGCCATCAATCAAGTGTACTTGAAGCAAACCGACTTGGGATAAACCAACTTGAAGAACATCAAGATGTAAGGAAAGCCATCAATTCTTCAAGGATAAAGCAAGTTTAGTACATCTCAAAATATATCAAGTAAGTATATATCCCTTTCTGAATATACATCAATGCCTTTTTGCAAGGAAAGAAGCAATTGGTAGGTACCAATAACTTTCTTGCATGGAAGACAAGGATTGATTTACTTCTAAAGGAGAATGAACTCCTAGAACATGTCAAAGGGAATATCACTATCCTTTCTGAGGAACAAACTCAAGCCTTAGCCAAGTATAATAAGCATGAGACAAGAACTTAAAGGATTCTAATAGAATCTATCAAGGACTCTCTCATTTCTTATGTCTCCAAATTTGAAACATCAAATGAAATCTATGATAAACTAGTAGAGCTATTCTTGGTAACTACAACTGGAGAAGTAATATCTCTAAGAAATGAATTGTACAAGATGAAGATATCAAAGGAAGGAATATCTCCCTAATTCATGAAGATCTATGAGATGAGAGATCAACTTCAAGAGCCAGGGGAAGTCATATCCGATAAGGAAATGACAACTGTAGTACTCAATGCTCTACCTAAGGATTGGGGAAAATTAACATCTAGAAAATATGGTGAAGGAAGCTACCACACTAAGTGAAATGTGGTCTCTATGCAAAACAAAGGAAACTAGACTCAAAGCCAAGGAATGTGAGAGATCAAAGGAGAAATCATTTGCTACCATGGCCAAGAGAAAGGGAAAATTTGGAAAATTTGGTCCACGATGAACAAAAAGCAAAGATATGTCCAAAATCCAATGCTATGTATACCAAGAATATGGACACTACAAAAGGAATTTTCCTAAGCTTAGGAAGGAAAAAAACAAAAAAATAAAGAGGGAAGAAGCTCACATGACTCAAGAGGTGAAAGAAGAAGAAAACAAGCAAAAGAAGGAAGATCCTTCAGATATCTACTATGATTAAGTCAAACTCTTTACTTAAGGTCTTCTTTCAAGGTTTTGAGTAGGATAGGAGCATGTAGGAATGAAATAAAAATTTCATGGATAGAAACATATTCTAAAATCTAGAAGCATGAAGTACATAAAATATAGATACTCATGTAGAAGTAGCATTTATAATGAGAAAAAGATGCATGGTTGGAAATATCTTCTTGAATATAGGAGCATGGAGATATAGCTCAAGATATTCGTGTAGAAGGAGCATACCTAGTATAGGACCTCATCCATGATGAAAGAAAATTGATCATGATTAATAATCTTGATTAATAATCTTAGAATACCTCCATCATAAAAAAAATAAACATTTGCAAGGTGAGGATCTTTAAGATCCTATGATGGAATGTTCAAAATAAGGTTCATGAACCAAAGTATATGTCTCATTGGGAATCCCGTTCATGGGATTCCAGGAAAGGATGATATGCAAGCAGCTAAGAAGAAGAAATAAGGGACACATCATGGACAACCAAATGAAGCTAAGATGATCAAAGGAGAATGAAGATGAGGTATGTATGCATCAAAGTTTAGTCATGTTATCATTTGTATATTATTAAGTCATGGGAATTGTTCTATACCATGATCAAGTATTAAAGAATCTCTTTCACCAAGGGCATGCTCACAGGCATGTACTACAATGAAATGAAGGTCAACAAAATGATATGCTCACATAAGGAGTATAATATTGCTGACTAAGAAGCAAGATGAAATGCTAACTAGTCCAAGAATCAAGAAATGAAGAAGTGCTCACACAAGGAGCATAAGGTGGTTAACCTATCTTTCAAATAAGATGCAAATGAAGAAAGAGATCAAGCATGTGAACAACACTATGATCACAAAGAATCACTATCTAACAAAGAACCATTGAAGATATCTCCTGAAAGAAGGCAATACAACTCTGACAAAGGAAGGAAGGATCCTTGACGCTTATAGAGGCCTTGGAGAAATGAAAGATGCAGATAATTGATTCTACTCTACAAGGATGTCATGATGAAGAAAGCTATCCAACAAGACTTGATGTTGAAGCAATATGAGGATGAAGTCATGAAGGGATACTAGGTTGAAGCATGTAAACAAGCAAGTACAACGAAGCATCCATGAGAAGAGTATTCTAAAGCATGGGAAGATGAGAAAGGAGTAGCCTGATGACAAGAAAACCTCATGTATGACAAGAAAACCACTTTCCATGATGGAAGAAATGACCTAAAAAATCAAGAAGGAAATTGATCAATGGATGGTTCCCTACCTAGAAGAAGTTCGAACAAAGACTTCATGACATCAATGAAAGAAAGAAGATCAAGCTACTAAAGGACTCATGAAAGAGAAGTTGTTGATGAATGAAAGTGTCTCTAGTTAAGAGGGAGCTCTGATAGGTCCCTGATCAAGAGGGAGTTTTGGATCACCCCTGATTACAAAGGAGTGACAATTATGTTTTTCCATTTCATGTATCATGTAATAGACCACAATTAACATTCGTAAGTCTGGATGAAGGCCATGAATGGACATGTAGACACAAGATAGATAAAACATTCTTGTCTTCACTTGAAAGAAAGAATGGGAGGATTAGTTAATCATTTGGCATTTGATACTTTTTTAGGATGTGTAGGGCATCCAAGACAAGAGTAGGCAAGAGGACCGATATTCTTTGAGGGTTGTGAACCCAAGATAAGAATAGCCCTAGAAGGTCATACTCAAAGAACACCCGAGTGGGTATGTACCTTGAGAGACAATGATGAAGGCATCTATAAATCATTGGTCATGCCAGCATTGTAGCTCATCGTCTCATGAAGAGAAGGAGTTGTTCGTCAAGACCTTGCACTATGACAATGCTGGTTGATATGATGCCATAACATATGGATTGGAAATTCGGTTTCTATTATGTGAATTCTCAAGATTGATAATAGGTAAGCACTATTATGAGACAGGCTCACAAAATAGAAGAAAATATAGATCAACGACTTCAAAATCAACCTCTTCAATGGGGAAACCTCCTTTACATTTCACAAATGAACTATTCTTGGATGAGACAATTGACATGACCTTGTTTCTTTATATAGGAGTCTAATGGGTCACAATATAGTTAGATCCGACATAACAATAATAATATAAGGGCACAACAATAACAATAGGTGGCTTCTATGGGGCACAATATTAACAATATGGGGATAATATGGGCACAACAATAAAAATAAGGGGCTTCAATGACAATAATAATAAGGGAATACACTAGTACACTAGTAGTACTTCAAAAGCAGTGGGCTATCAGCTCCTTACAATAATTCGTTAGGGGGAAAATTTGCCGGTTATGGAGGCTTTTTGACTGGAGTTGGTCAAAGTCTGAGTTTTGCTGGACCACAAGGGTCACCTTTTGGTCTAGCAGGTTCTACCAGTTACTTTGGGCAACCTGGTGCCTTTCAAAATCCAGGTCATTCTTTTCAGACTTTAGGGAACACCACCCAGTTTGGGTGGAATCCCCAAGGTTCTCCAAGACTTCCATTTTTGGCCATACTCAATCTACCAGACTTGACTAAGTTGACGAACGATCCAACCAGATAAAATCTGGCTTGGCCTCCGGTCCCAACCAAACTTCCATTGAATATTCCAAAATTTGAAGGGAAGAGTGGTGAAGACCTGGGCGACCATGTAACCACGTTCCATTTATGGTGTTCGTCTAACTCCCTAATCGATGATTCGATTAGGTTGAGACTATTTCAGCACACTTTAATTTGGAATGCGGCTAAGTGGTATATAGAGTTGCCAGGAGCCACCTTTACATCTTTCGCCAATTTGGCTAACATTTTTTTAAACCATTTTCAGTTGCCTGTCCATTACAAAGCCGGAACTGAACTTCTGGCCAATTTTCATCAGGACATGGCTACTCACATTTTGGATCACATCCAAGAATGGAGATGGCGAAAGAGGCTCATCAAAGCTAAAACTCCACCTGAATTCCATCTCGAATGGTTTTTAAAATCATTATAGCCAGAGATCTCCAAGGATGTTTCTATGTCCGGATTTTATTTCGAAGAGCAGGCTATCTTTCACACCCAACAGTTAGAACTGATATATTCTCAGTCTAGGACTCTTCAGAAAATATTCCCTGATGCTCCTAGATCCATGGTTGATGTAGCCAAACCAACGCCAAGCCCTCATGCTAATGGTATAGTTGGATCCGTTGATGACAATATGGTGAACCTCTTAAAGTAATTGCTGTAGTTGTCTCTACAGACTGTTTCTTCCAATCAGGTTGCACCGTCCAATACTCCACCTTCCCAACCTTCTTCCACAAATGTCATCCAAGCCTTTAACCTGAAACGAAATCAACAATCTGATGGGAATAAGAAGGGATGAGGTAAAAAGAAGAATCAGGAAGGGAAGGATAATGTAAATAAGCCCGGTAATGGTGCCGATGAGGGTAGAAATGAGTCGAAGAAGAAAGTTAAATTTCCATGCAAGTTGTGCAATGGAGATCATTTAACTCATCTTTGCCCAAAAATTCAAGATGCTCACGCTTGTTAGTGCAGCAAGGGTCTTCTAGCTCCCAAGCTGTCTTAACTAACTCTTTCCCCCAAGGGCATTAGTTGCTTGCTGGCGCGAACTCAAACCCTGGTACCTCTGCATGGGGAAACTAGGAGGGGGATAATTCCTCAAATGTTTTCATGATGAGTTCTCATGTCAATGTGGCTGCAAGGTCACATGATTATGGTGAATTTGAAACACCCAAGGATAAATCTATTCCCGGAACTACGGATCCACTTCATGTTGAGTGACACTCTATCGAGTCTATACCTCAAATACCGAAAGGTTCCGCCAAACATGCGACTATCAACCTGAATGCTAGGGCAGCCTAGAACTACTCCATTGTAGAAGATCCGGCTTAGAGTCCATGCGCTATGTCTTCTTTAGAGGTACTCCATTCGCGTCCAGCTCAAAGAAGTGCTTTGCTTTCGACAATGGGGGTAGTAAATCCAAATAATTCTTTAGCTCTCACTTTTGATATGCACAATGTCAAAAAGAGACTTCCTCATCATATGGCTTTCCAGATAAAGTATACTTGCTGGAAAACCAATATTTTTTAGACTTTTATAGATGGGGAGCTTCCACATGCATAATTTCTATGTCATGTTGGAAGGCAATTGGATCACATGCAGCTGTTCCTTCACCTGCTCTCTTGACAACATTTGACAGTCCTTCTCATAGGCCACACGGGATTATCCTGGCCTTTCCTATATGTGTTGGAGGAAAGGTCATTAATGTCGAAGTAGAAATCATTGATGCCAACCTTGATTACAATCTCCTCTTAGGACGAAATTGGATTTATGAAATGCATGCTGTAGATTCTACTCTGTTTCACATCCTTTGTTTTCCTCACGAGGGGAGAATTATTAAAGTTGATCAATTGGATTATTCTCTAGGCGATTCTCGTGCAAATTTTGATTCTATTGTCCTAATGGTGGATAATTCTCATAAGCCTATAGAGAATTTAGGAGTTGGGATGTATTCTTCCTTCATGGGTGTATTTGATCTTCCCCCTCCTACAACTAGAATCGATACAATTTCATCCTCCAAAGAACGTTTATGAAAAGAGTTTGTTCGAACTCATTATTTTTTGGATCTTGGGACCCTAACTTCATCTATGACCACATCAGATGAAGGGAAGGTGGGTGGAACAAAATCTCCTATATCTGCAGCAGAGATTAGATATGAATCTATTGATAAATCTACAGACAACCATCCCACTCCTTCTTCGCAAAAGGAGTTAGATGGTGATGTGGCTCCAGCTTGGACCCTTGACTCTACCTCTGCTATGGATTACTTAGATATGGTTTTACCATCTGACAAAGCAATTTTTGAAGCAATGACGATTGTAGATCGACCATCAGAAGATTTACATCATCATTCATATTTTCATCCTCCTTTGCATGAAGTTGAATCTAGGTCCTCCAATATGCCTACTAGCGATGTTTGTACAGTTCCTTTGGCTCCAAGACAATTATCTGTTGAAGGTAATATATTGATTGGATCAATGACTATACCTATAAACATCTCTAGGAACAATCTGGTGGATCCCCTTGACGGGCTCTACCTTAAGAGGCATTTTGCTTAGGTTTCGGCTGAGCAATTACTTTTTTGCATATATTATATTTTTGTGTGCATATTTTGTGGGGTGTGTTGTGATATCAGTCATTCATTAAGTTAAAAACAATCATCAAAAAATTTGGAACTGTATATATATATCATAAAACTGCTCGTGTGTACATAAAGTGTTCAAAAATAATATACAAAATCGGGACTAAAATGCCCATAATCATATCCAATCTATCTACGACCCGGTTCAGAATGAGCAGCCAAGAAAGTGACTACTATATTGGCCACACACTGAAGAATGCGAACCCAGTCTCATGGTACTCCTACCATGTGGTGCTGCATCTCCTCGGGTAGGTCTTCTACAACCACCATCGATACCTAGTGAGTCAATCTCACCAAGTTTCTCTAGACTGCGTGTAAGACCCTCTCTGCCTCTACAACCACCTCTTCGGCACCTCTTTCAGGATGCTTGTGTCGCGGAAATCCATCTGGTCTTACTAGACCCACATCTGGAACATGATCATTATATCAATATTTTAATCCCATCAAAAATATCTTTAAGTTCATTTTCATATTTAAAATAACACAAAAAATTTTAAAATTGATCAAACTTAAAAAATTGGTTACCTATCTCTTCCCATGCTACGTTTGATGGCAGCACCAAATCCGAATCTCCTTTGGAATCCATGCCAGCATAGGGATAGCCATCCAGAACAATGATTTGTTATTCCCACCAGGAGAGGAACTTCATCGAATGCAGTCCTCGGCACGTCCCCGCCTCCAAGGTGTTTCATCAGGTCGGCCCACCTACCCATCCGAGGATCTCGGGGGCTACTGATAGAAACTGATACTCTGGGACGTAGCCCTAGAACCTTCTCGAAGAAGAAGGAGCACAAAATGGTCCCATATCCAAAATTCTTGGTCTGTCCATTCTGAATGGAGGACAACTGGCTCTTCATGTTGGTAAGAAGAGGTGTACATCAATCAAATACAGCAGTGAGACACTCCATGGCCAAGCTCATGGATAGTCATGACGCTTGGTGCAATGAGGTTGATCCGTTTATCCTGGCTATGGTGAACAATAAGATCCTCAGGGACAAACTCTCTACATGTTTTATTGGAATCTAGCTTCCAATTTTCTTAGGATATCCAGTAGTAGATTAACATTTCAATACTCCAGTAGTAGATTAACATTTTGAGCAAGCGGGTGTTGGCCTTCATATTTGGCATTTCGAAAATTTTTAATAAACCACATCCCCTCAATGCAACTAAGGCTTGTTGATCATTCATAACTTCATTATCAATGGTAGTATGCTCCCTCTCTCTCCAGGTGATTATCATCCTAAAAGAAAATTGATTTCCAGCCGTTAGTTTTTTGTGTTTAAATTTCAAACCACATATACGCGGGTCCCTTTCATACACATTTTTGTGTAGGGCCTGCGTGTACGCAGGTTTATAATATCCAACCTACATATACACCACATTGAAATTTTTAACATAAATTCCTATGATAAAATCTCAATTGAAATTTCTAAGAACAATCATAAAGTAATGCAAGCTAGAATTGGGAGTTACCTGATGATTTTTATCCCATTTGAACGGTCCAATTCTTTGGGGGGAAAGCTTGCTCTTTTTTCTCCACAGATTTTGCTCTCAACACAAATGATACAAATGGTGAGTCAAAAAGTGATTTTATAAGCTTTGAAAATGTCAAAAATTTTCAAAACTTGATTTTTTTCGTCTCATGAATCTTTTAACTTGTGAGCTTGGATTGTCGCAAATAGGTTGTTTTTTCAGGACATTTTGGATGCTTTTTCGAAAATTTCACATCGGTTCCATGGCTACTGACCCGTCATGGCAGCTATCATTCACTCACTAGCATATAGGTTAGGGAAACCATTTTTCTGTTTCATTTTGCATACTAGCCTCCATTTGTTGATACACTTGCCATAGGGTCGATCCCATCATGTTATGGTTAGTAAACCATGTTCACTCACTGATTTTTAAATCATGACACGATGGTAGAGCCATCCTTTACATGGGCATCGTAGTTAGCAGCTCACTGACATTGGTTTCCCATGCTGTTTTATTGAGTAGGCTTGGGATTCCTCTCTAGTCCCGCCATGACTTGTGCATTGAAGACTCATTCCTCTTAGCTTCTTTGCTTCATTCTGGCCTTATACCCTAGAGGCTCCTTTGTGTTGAGTTGTACTACTGCGTTGCATTTTGACCATTCGCACCTTTTGGCCTTGAGCCGGATTCATTGGACTCATGTTTAAGCCACTTTTTGACCATGTCTTCTGCAAAATCAAACTTGCAATCCCTTAGCTTCTACAACTTGACACACGCTTTGACCCATGGAAGGAACATCCCTTTGAGTGTCCTTGACCAGCTTCGCCTCCTTGCATTGAGCATAGGAATGTTCCCATCCCAAGAACTAGATCATCTGTTTCACTGACACTCATGCTTTCCACTATACTATAGTATTCTTTTATTCTTTTTCTAGCTTAAAGAAAAAGACAAAAAAATTACATATTCCAAAAAAAGAGTGGGAACGGGAAAACATTTCCATATATTGTTGGTAGCTAGAGTCAGTTGTGTCACCCTTAATCAAAGCACTCAAAAGAAATTCTCTCCTCCATTTGGGAAGGATTTAGTTTGACTTAGGTACACCTTAGCCTTGTTATTGAGTCAGTTCTCCTCTGATTGGTTATCTCTTCCAATCATATGGAGAGTACGTTCATGCCTCCTGCATGACAAGATTATACAGAATCATCATATGTTGCCACATAGTCATCATTTAGTCGTGCTTTTGTTCAAGGGAAGTGAGCCTGAGTCACCCTCTCTGCAGTGTCTCTTGACCTATTTTTCAGTCGTCCATCCCTAGTTGTTAGTGTCTTGTCTATCATTACATTAGTTATATTAGTCCTTTACTCATGCCAGTTCGAGAAGGTCTCCATTGACTTCTTGTTGGTGGGTCTTGTCCTTATTGACGACGACATATTGCTCTGAGGATAGGCCTAGAGCTGCACCCTGGCCCTATTTTCATTATTGATAGGTAACCTTAGGCTCAGCATTAATCAGTATCATGGGTCTTTGACTGAGTGGTTTCTCTTCTATTCAAGATCAGCTTCCATTATCACACATTAAGATTTGTGCAGTGCCTTGGTTTCCATTTGACCTTATTGGTGGATTCCTTGCCTTTGTGTTACCTTTCATTATTGGTTGGTTTAGAGGGATTCTATCGTGCGCTAGCTACATCTTGTGTACACCGGAAACATGATTTGGTCAGGTTACTACATCATTTTTCATCTGATTCCTTCCACATTATTGGCCTACGGGTTACACTCGCGCTAGATTGATGAAGGATGCCTTAATGCCTTCCTTCTAGAGGATCTTTCCCTATCGACCATGACTCATTGCTCTGGGGAAAAGGTCTAGAGTCCATTTGGAAGTACCTTGGGGTTTGCAGTCATCAGTGGCAGATCCTTCACTATCGACAGTGGAAAACCATCATCTCCTGATTGATAGATTCTTCCAGGTGTTCTACTTCAGATCATCTATTCGCACTTGTTAGATTGTACTGGGTACCTTGACTCTCATTATCATTATCAGTGAGTAGTCTTGCGTTTGTTAGTGGTATACATCAATGACCGGTAATCAAACGATTTCTCACATGGTCGACTTCAGATCATTTATTCTCATTGTATAGAAATATACCACGGTGGTCGATGAAGACCTCGGGTTTCATCAACATTTTTTGGTTCACTTGTCAGTTGCTCCTGTTGCTGCTAGCTGACACCATTCCACATTATATGTTGCAGTCCTTCACAACAACATCCTATATGCTGGCATCTGAGTTGTGATATAGTATCATCTTATTCCATCATGTTCATTTGGTACTATTGGGATCATTTTTTGACATCAATGATTAGCTTCATCTTTCAGCGTCATTGATCATCTTCTTATATGTGATATTCAAACATGTACTTGTTCGATCATGATCAGATGATCCATTATGTATATTCAGTTCTTTATACTTGTATACATAGTGGATCCGCTTGTACTTGATATGCAAACATGCTTTACCTTCTCTGAGCATGGGTATGCCTATCTCAAACAATTGTTTCTTTCTAATCTTCTTTTGTTGGCTTGGCAGGCTGAAATCTGGTGAAGTCATTCTTAGTTTTTGACAGATTTTCTTTCCATATACTTAATACATTTCATCCATCATGTACCCCTTTGACCTCATATATTAGGGGGCATCTGTTATAGCTCCAAATGTCACCCTTTATATTTGTGATGCTTGTTTTATGGCCTAGGGAAACCCCTCCTTCTAGACTTGGTCCAAATATTTAAAAAAAATTGTTTTATTCCCTATACGCTACTTTTCCCTGTGTTAAAAGCGTGTACACGCAGGTTAGTCTATACCCAACTCGCGTATATGTGTTAAAACACTTAAAAAATTAAATTTCCTTAACTCTGGGTGAAGATCACGGGTTTTACCTGTTGATTACCTATTAGTGCCCGTGGCCCAATTGTTCCCAACTGATTCCCAACTAAAAAACTAGTTTGGGAGAAGTATAAAAAGACTTCAATGGGAAGGCCTTAAGGAGGAGAAAAATGATAGAATTACTATACTGATATTATCCCCTGATTAAATCTGAAGAATCCCTATGCTTCAAGAACATCCCCAAGTTCAGGAAACCCTTGTTTCGTTGAGTTTTGATATGCTCTCACATGCTTGGAGATATCATGGTATTGTTTATGGAAGGAGACTGTTGAAGACTGGGACTGGACAGACCTGGAGGACAGTTCCTCTTGGAGCTGGAAGAGGAAGACTTAGGTGAAATCTTTCCAAGTTTTATTATAGTTTTCTACAATAAAAAGAAACGTTGTCTTGTTCCTAATATCGACTTTCTTTATGCATCTGATGTGATTGTTATGGTTTATGTATGAATGATTATCTCCATGTATAACTAACCATCTACTTATATGATATAAAGTTGATTTCACTAAAATGCTTTATCTATATGCTGCTATGTGTATTCGAATTGGTTGATTTGCATGTTTGGAGATCATTAGGAGTTGCAGAGGGTTTGAACCCTAGCTAGAACTACCCAAACGAAGGAAATCTGAGTATGTTCATCCTCGCATAGTTACTTTGTCTAAGCATGTTGCCTAAGTTGAATGCTTGTTTCTTGCTGTAGAATTCCTCCTGCTCTACTGGGGTTTTGAACCAAATCCTTAGGGGACTTATTCCCTTCACACACATTGCCTCTTTAATATGTTCAAATGATTTCATTGCTTCCAGATTCCAAGAAAATGCATCTTTCTTCAATAATGTCATTATAGGTGTTGTTATTCTCCCATAATTCTCAACAGACTTGCAATAATACCCTGTCAACCCAAGAAATCCTCACAAATTATTTATGGATGTGGGGATTTTCCATTGCTTAATGGATTTAATTTTTCTAGGGTCTAGCTTAACACCTTCATGAGATACAATATGACCCAAATATTCCACCTCTTGTACTCAAAAGAAACATTTGGAGGATTTTGCATATAATTTTTTCTCCTCCAATAGTTTGAGAACTCTATCAACATGTTGAACATGATCATTCCAAGACTTGTTGTAGATTAGTATATCTTTTTTTTTTTTTTGTAAGCTGGGGTGGGACTCTCCGATTTACATGTCCATTAAATACCCCTCAACGGGGGAAGGGTAGCCCAAGATTTGAACCCAAGACTTCCGGTTCGGTGAAACTTCATTTTCACGGCCCTTGCCACCTGAGCTACCCCATGTGGACAATATAATGTCATCTAACTTGATGTAACAACATCTTTCTTAAAAATATAAATCATTATAAAATAATATTTTATTATTTAAAAATTAAAAATAAAATTATTTATAAGTATATTAATAAAACAAAATATTTATTTTTTAATTAGTAAAACAAATTCAAATATATATATATATATATATATATATATTTAAATCTAATTATTTATTAATATAAACCTAATAAAAATCCAGCTGTGTTAATCATTACTATAAAATATTATATATAACAAACCACCATATAACCTTTGACGTCGTTTTACTATCGAAAATTTAAAAAACTACAATCTTAGAAATTTAGAAATGCTATTGTAATGTGCCATTTACTTATTCCACGGCCAAATAATGCATCTTAGGTGTATTTTATATCCTTATATGTCGTACTATCGAAAATTTAAAAAGCTACAATCTTAGAATTTAGAAAATTTAGAAATGCTATTGTAATGTTCCATTTACTTATTCCAGTTGCATCTTAGGTTCCAGTTGCATCTTAGGTGTAGTTTAAACGGGGTACAATTTAGATTACAGATAAAAGGATTTTTTTTTGTGAGTTGAGAGAAAATTTAGCATGAATTTTTTTTAAATACTAATTACAATTATCAAGTTTTAAGATTTTGGGTGCTTTTCTTTATAGTAGATTAAAAAAAATTTACCAATTTCCAGTAAAAAGAGGAAATTGTGCCCTCGTTGGAGAGTGACTTTTCAAAATATTAATACTTGTGAAAACTACACTAAGTAATCTAGAGTTGTTATTAGCCTAATTGGTTTAAGAAGGCCTCCAAGTCAACGGCTAAACCTATAACTTAATGGGAACTAAATCAAACTAACTATTTTATACATCACAAACTTCAATATATTTATACAATTAAATCTTATTAAAAACAAGTGTTGCTTAGTCTATAGTCATTAACTATATATGTAAACAAAAGAGAAACAAAAATCGGCAAATCTAATACCGGAAACATTATATTATATTCAAAAACTTAAATTAATACAATCCAATGAAATATAGGATAGAGTGCTAGATGACACTCTACACAATCATGAAAATAACACTTTGATAAATAATTGCTACACAATCATGAAAAGAACACTACCAATTTGGATAGTTACAAAAGTGTTTAACTATTTCGATGAGCTTTTTAATATATATGAGAGCCTATAAATATGAAATTATTAGCATATAAAATATAAAAAAAGATATTAAAATAAAATATAAATTTCTGATATATAAGTTAAAACAAATAAAATCATAATTTCTTTTAAATAAAATATTTAAAATAATATTTAACTTATTTTTATTTAGTACATCATTATTAATTATAGATTTAATTTAAAAAATAAATAAAATTTTAATATCAATTATATGATTGGAGTTTTAAAAAAAAAAAAAAAAATCCATATAAAAAATGGTTTAAGATAGTTTCTATAAGTCTTGGCTAAAATTAAAAATATTCTTTAACCAATTAAATAAATATTTCTTTAACCAAAATTAATAAATATCTTCAATTTACACCAACACATTTTTAATTTAATTAAAGAAAAAAAATTATTTAATTATTGTTTGGATGTCTGTATTTAGAATCTCATATTACATAAATAAATTGCAGAGGTTGCAACGTAGATATCTTTGTTGCAAAGTAGGTTCCAGAGGAAGACAGATAAAACTACCCCATCTTTATCTCAAAGTATTGATTAAAGTCTTTCGCTTGATGATTGACATGAAAGAAATAGCTTTTTAATTATATTAATGAAACATTACAAGTCTGAAGTTAATAATAGACCGTCATATATGTATTAATTTTTATTAATTCATTTAATTAGATTAAATGATGTATTGAATTTTTTATTATTTGTTAATTAAATTACAAAATAATTAATTTTTTTATTTAATATATATATTTTAATTATTTATAAAATTCAATATTATCATTTTTAACAATGATCAAATGTCCTATAGTGAATAGATTTGCTACAGTCCGGCCACTAACTAAGTAATAACATTTAACCCAGATTTCATAGTCTTATAACAATAATTTGCACTTGGTTTGGCTGGTCTCTGCCTACTAAACGGACCCGAGGCTGAGGGAGTAAGTACAAGTGGGTGTGACTTTTTTTAAATAACAATAATGAGTAAACATGTATTAACAGATAATGGTAATCTCAATTGATTTGATCAGGTTTATTAATAAATTATGATAATTTTCTTACTATATAAAAATAATAATTTACAAATTAAATTATGATAGTTTATTCACTATGTAAAAATATTTACAT
>APFE031611619.1:129633-147804 GCA_000404065.3 Pinus taeda
ATTTGTACTTATTCAATAAAAGAAATATATATATTTTTATAATATATATCAATGAGTTTCTTTCGCATTGTCATAGGTCTAGCACATGTTAAGTGCTATAGGTGAGTCAAATAATCAACAGGAAATGTTGAAGGCCTTAAGGGCATGTTACACCATGTATGATTATGTATTAGAGTTAACAGAATACCTCCAAGCAATGTCAAAGTCTCCTCCAAGCATGTGACACCACTAAAGAAGCAATTCAAGCTAAATATGTCAAGTCGTCCTGCAGTTTTCTAGTCAGCCTACAAGTTGGCCTAAAGGAGCGACAATCCTCTATATATAGAGGTTGTCCACTCCCTTATAACATCAAGCAAGTGCCTATGAAATCAGTGAAGAAAAGGAACATGTAAAGGGTGAAAAAGTGACAAGAAAGGGAGCCTCTAGTGCAACATACAAGGTGAAGTCTAGGCGAAAGTTAAGAGGATTGTTTTCTAGGGTAGAAAATAATCATAAGTGCGAGAAACCAAAGTATCCTTACAATCATTATAGAAACAAGATAACAGTCATAAATATTACATTTTCTGGGCTAGTAACCTAGGCTTATAAGGCCTCCTACTCAAAGCAAAGAAGTGAGTCTCTCAAGTGAAGAAGAAAAGAACCAAATCATAAGAGAAACCTCTCACACATGCGAGAAATTAGGGCTGCAGTGTAGCCATATAAAGTCTACCACTACAGCTCATGAAGAAACTAATTTGGATCATGGGAAGGAAGGTATCCTCATTGGTGAAGGATCTCACCGAGGACCAAAGATTGAAGTCTTTTCTAGAGCTCACATAAACAAGGTCCATCACCTGTAGCTGAAAGAAGATGGAGGACGAAGTGCCAACGAACGAAGTGCCGAAAGAAGGAGGACAAACTGTCGAGAAACAAAGTGCAGGAAGAAGGAAGGACTTGACTTGTGCTTGAAGGATATTCTATTCAAGGGTCTAGGGTTTGGCATTGATCAATAAATAAGCTTGAATAAGAGAAAAATTACTGAAGGGTTTTCCTCTCAAGAGAAGAGAGGTTTTGGCCCTGGTAGGGAGCCAACATCTTGTGTTCTTGTTTTATGTTTTGATATCAGTTTGATGAAGAACACACACATGCATTGGTAATAAAAGAAGAATATTAAGCTGACAATAAAAGTAAAAAGACATCACAAATTGTTATCTAGTCCTGAAGAATCACTCTACATGTAATTGCCCTAGATTCTTCAACACTACACAGGGAGACTAACCGATCTAAAGTATGCCACTCGTTATGTTGAATACCATTAAGGAAACTAATGACCTCATCGTGATTATTGTGGTGGTCTTGAGCCAAATTTTTTATGGTTATTGTCACTTGTTTAATTTTGGTTTCCAAGGAGTCAAAGGGAGGAGGCAGGGCCACAAGTCCGTAGTAAGCAACATGCTTCTTCTCTAGTTCCTCCCCATCATCTTGCGGGCCCACATATGCACCACTCCCCATCCACGAGGGCTTTCCCCTCTTTGATCCCAACCTCATTGATGGAGCATTGACCTTCCTATGAAAGCTTCACTAGACCTATACCACCCCTACCGGCCAAATCCCTAGGTGCATGTACAATTGAAACTACCCCATGTCTAAATGTCTATAATTGATGACATGCCTGCACCCCACTTCAAAGACCCACAAGCCAGAATTTCCCAAACCGCCCAAATTTTTCCCTTCATAAGAATAGAGATGGTCAACCACCAAAGCTTTGTTGCATGGACATCCCTCCAGCAGCTAGACCACCACTCACTCACCCATCCATAGACTTGCTCGACGAGCTAGCTGCTATCAACTGTAGCCATAAGGATAAGGATACCTTATACACCAACCTAATGCCACAACACACCTCCAAAGACAAAATACCACCACTGGATAACTCCCCCACCGCTTAAGGCTTTTAATTCTCAAATTTCCCACCTGGTCCTGGCCCTTGGACTCATTTCACTTCCAGCACTTCCCTCTAGGAACATAAAATGGCCGAAACCAAGGTTTAAAAATAAGACAACAAGAATATGAGACCGAAAAAACCAATTGAAAAGAGTCCTAAGAGACTCCTTCACCCACACAAGAACCAATAGGAGGGCCCAACCCACACAACGAAAACCAAAAAATGAAACCAACAATGCACAAACTAGACAAAATTACATGCACAGGTGCAAGGGATGTTGTCCAAAAAATCAGGTTGATGAAAATCCACCTTCAAACACCACCACACACCTCACCCATTTTTAATTTTCCATTTTCTCACCAAACCACCTTGAACTAGGGTCCCATATGGAATTCTGCATTACGTGCGGACCCAGTCCCATTGCAACCTTACCCGATACATTTCTCTCTATAATCAATGTCTGGCTAGGAGTAGGGATTGGCTTAACTAGAAAGCCTCCCTTTTCACTTGGAAAGAATACACCCCCAACAATCCCATCCCTCATCTTCCAACACCTGCAAATGATTTCTATCATCAAGCTCAAACCTGTTATATCTAAGACTGTCTCCAGAACCTTGACCCATGAAGCACCAGGAAAAACTTTCCATACACAATTTTGCTTCATTGATGATGTTTGGTATTCACATTAATGCCCATGTCTCGGGCTTCTATTTGACCATGAGCCACCCCCATTTAGGAGTCTTGTTATGTTATGTTATCTAAACATTTTGACTTTGTTAAATTACATAAAAATAAAAATAAATTGATAAATAACAAATTTACTAGTGATAGTTTTTGCTATTTTTTTCAATGATATTCTTCTGTAAGAATATTTATTTATATTAAACTAGTCTAAATTCATATTATTTCCAAATCCAATACGTTCTGCGAGAGATCCAATCTCTTTTAATTCTAAAAAAAAGTTTGGTCCCTCTAGACTCTAAACCGAAAATTACAATGAATATTATAAGACCCAAATTTTAAAAACATCATGGTTACACCTACCATATGTATCACATCACATTTAATTGTTGTTGAAGGTTATGATTTGGACATCTAGGACTAGGATTTTGTTGCTCAAATGAACTATCTCGTTTCTGAAGCTCCAACAAGTTATATATCATTTTTCTCTAGATCTTTGGATTCTCCCACGCCAGCAATAGGGTCCAACTTTTCATTTTATTAAATTTTCACAGGGAAAAGGCCAAGAGGTGTTTTAAAACACTTTGAGGAAAAAAAGGGAAAAGCCCCCCAAAAAACAGATGAGTGAAGATTAGCTATGGAAGGTTTAAGACGTTGGGGAAGGGTAAATATAGAGATCAATTCCAAGAGCCTCATCCTTCTGATTTTAGTTTTGTTCATCTCTTGTAGTCGAAAAATAGATATTTGGTTGCAAAATTGGCCATGGATATAGATCGAGAGCACGGAAACTACTTGTCCCAACTTTCAGTTGTTGTACTTTTCCAAGATGGGACTTCTCTCCATTTTTCTCAAGGTATGTTCGATTTCTCTTTGGATTTTTCATTTTTGTCATCTAGACACTAGGCTTGTGGTTGGGGTTACCTTTGTTTTAGATACACACATTTCTTCTCTTTGGAGAATAAAAGAGGTTAAACTAGGTTTAAGTCAGATAAATACAAGTCTGAACCCCACTTTGTTGGGGAGATTGGGCTAATAACAACAAATTCTTAAAGGGATACTTTACTTTTGTGTAGTTTGGAAAAAGTGATTCTCATTACACTTCATGTTAGAAGATTGGGAACCATAATTCGAATCACTATTGTACTTTCAAAGATAAAACCCTTTGCAGCCAGTTGTAGTGCAAGTTTTCCCATCAACCCATGAAATACAAAACTTGCATATGAACACTTTAGTTACCTTTAAAGTTTCACCTTATTTTGGAAATGTCGCTTTTCCATATCTCTTTGGAAGGGAAACTCACCATATTGTCTTCTCCTATTTTACGTCCTCTTCTCTTGAGGGTAAATTGTTTTTGGAGACTCAACTTTAGGTGCAGAAATTTACTAGCCCTTCTAGCCATATTAATAATTTTGTCTCAGAGAAGGGATTTTATACAATGGCATTAGTTGAATTAAATTAGTTCGCTCCTTGCATAGATGCAATGATGTACTTTCTATGGACAAACTTCTTAACAACCAATTGTATTCTAAGCTCACTCATTAGCCTATGGAACAAAGAACTTACATATGAACACTTGCACTATTCAAAACTTATTTTTCTTTGGTATTATGGCTTTTTCGGATCTCTTTGGAAGAACAATGTATCACAATGTTGTGTCTTTTTATTTTATTTACTACACGAGATTATGGAGAGAAATGCTTCTTGAAAACCTTGCTCTATGTGCAGAAAATTACGAACCCCTTTGATCGTGTTATTAATTTTGTCCTAGAGGTGGCTCATTTATCCACCAACAATGATCAATTTAAATCAATATGCTCCTTTATGAATATGCAACAGTTAATTTTTACCAACAAAATGCTTAGTAGCTACTTAAATTGCAATCTAACTTATTAGCCTATGGAACAAAGAACTTCCACGTGAACACTTGCTAAATTCAAAACTATCATATCTATTGGGAGTGTGGCTTTTTATCCAACCAAGCTAATCGAATGAAATCATTGTGACTCTTTCTTAAATGCAAATATAGTAATACCTAGCCTTCTCATCAAACAGTGCAAGTCCTTAACCATTCCATTTTACCCAAACAACTACTAAATTTTTCTTATGGTATTATATAGTTCACTAAGTCAATAGTGAAAGTTCTTCACCACTATATTTATCATAATAATATACTTCCAAGAAACTTGATACTTGTGGTGAGAGGAGAATGCAAATAAATAATTTGGCAGTTTTGGTGAAACATGACAAAGAAGAAGCTTACTTATTAACCATGGAACACAACTTTGGAATGTAAGACTTCCATCTAAACACACTTGCCTCCTTCAAAACATCAAAATTTTATGTATGCACACTCGCCACATTCAAAAATTCCATATGGACACTTGCCACCTTCAAAACTTTTATATGAACGTTTTCCACCTTCGAAACTTACCATTCTTTTGGTAGCGTGGCTTTGCTAGATATCTTTTGAAGGGAAACTCATTGCACTTTTGTGCCTTGTTTTTGCATCCTCTGCACTAGGGGGTAATCCTTCCTCTATACTTGACTTCATGTGTAGAAATTTATCAACCCTACTAGTTTTACTACTAATTCTTCCCAAGAGTTGGCATATTTATCCAACTAACCAATTAAATTAAATCATTATGATCCTTTCTTAGATGCAACGTAGTATTACTTGGTACACTCATTACTTAGTGAACAATGCAAGTCCTTAATTGAGACTTAACCATTCAAGTTATCATAAAAATCTACTTATACAAATAGACAATGTTACAGCTTCGGTTATCCATGCACACGAAGAAATCTATATATTTAACCTATGGAAGACAATTTTGAAAGACAAGACTTCTATATGGACACTTGCTACCTTCAAAAATTCCCTCGTAGTTTTTTCATATCTCCTTGGAATGGGAGGTCATCGCATTGCTCTCTATACTTGGGACCTTCTTGTAGAGTTGGCTTTATGTGCAGAAATTTCCAAGCCCTTTTGCATATATCACTAATTATATCCTAGAGAAACATTCTTTATCCAACTACACTATTTGAGTCAAAGCATCGTGATCTTTTCTAGATGTAGTATAAAATTATGTGGTTCGCTCAGTGAACGGTGTAAGTCCTTAATAGTTCCATTTATCATAAGAATGTGCTTCCTAGTTTCTAGATGTTTTCAATAACATAAGAATGCAAATAAATAATTGGAGAGTTTTGGTGAAAGATACACAAGTGGAACCTTACCCATTAAACCATGCAACCTGAATTTGGAAGATAGTTTCCATACGAACACTTACTACTTTCAAAAGTTTTTTTTTTCATTATTTATTTTATTTTATTTATATCTGTTCAGAGTGTGGGTTTTCCAGGTCTCTTTGCAAGGATAGCTCATTACACTATTATGTCTTTTATTTTCATCCTCTGCACTAGAAGGTAATCCTTCTTTTAGATTCAAATTTATGTGCAGGAATTTCCCAACCCTTCTAGTTTCACTACTAATTTTGTCCTGGAGCAGGCTTTTTTTATCCAACTACAAGAATTGAATTAAATCCATGTGATCCTTTATTAAATGCATTATAGTATTACACTGTTCACTCAGAAAATAGTGCAAGTCATTAAGAACTTCATTTATTACACAAAAATTACTTCCAAGTAGGTGGATACTTAAAACCAGACAAGATTGTACCTAAATAATTTGATAGTTTGGTGAAACATGCAATAGATAAGATAATATAATTTTATTAGTGGCCAACCAATGACCACAAAAGTAGGTGAATGGGACTAAAGAACGCAACCAATATGAATACAATGCGGCAGTGGACACAAAACTCCTAGAGAATTCTAAAAATCACATAAAGAAAGAAACCCCTAGAAGTACAAATTCAAAACACATGTAGATAACGGTGAAAATAACGAGTGAGTTTGTTCAAGATAGTAGCCAAATCAAGAGCTTGGAGAGAGAGAGAGAGAGAGAGAGAGAGAGAGAGAGAGAGAGAAAGAGTTTTGATGATGAAGCCAATGATGTCAAGGTCTCCTAGGTATGATGGAGAGAAAGAGTTTTGATGATGAAGCCAATGATGTCAAGGTCTCCTAGGTATGATGGTTGAGGGTGAAAAAATTATTTTCATTTTCCAAACCCTTGTTCCCTTGACCTTTGGATTTTCTTTCCACATAAGACATTGCTTTGTCAAGGTTCCCATAGTATTTGAATATATGACTTTCATGAGATTGTCCTCAATCCATAACCTCAATATTTTCTTTAGTCCACCAAGGGCATAACACATTGAGACACTTGTCAAGTTGTTTACAACTCCACTTGTGAACAACTCTCTATCTACACACTGCTTCTCGTTAGCTACCTAGGGACTTCAGCCCACTATGGTCTTCCTGTACTACACCAATGAAGACCAACATAGGGCATAATGGGCTGCCACCTATCACAACAGGATGTCCATTTCCCACAATGAACACGGGCTAGGGGGACTAACCATAATCTACTGTTGAAGTCCTTCTCCCCACACAAGTTTCAGGCTCCATAAACAACTCCTATTTGATATGACCCTCGAGCTCATCAACTACCTCTCTCACAACTACCTTTGTCCATCAAGGTGTTTCTCACCAGGTTGCAACTTGGACACTATCACATTGTCCTCCAATAGGCCATAAGTTCCCAATCCATGTTCACACTTGCTCCACTCTCATGCTGCCCTCCAACAATCCACGAGTGGCCAATCCATGTTGTAGCATCTATACCTAGAGAGGGCATTCTCATACCTAGGAGACCCTTCTATTGGCTGCCAAAATGCTTTTCCACATATGCCCTTTGCTCTGTAGTAGAGGAGCTATTACAAAAATGTAGGCTTCATATGTACTTCTCTTCATTGCTATTTGGGGACTGAGTTTTGATTACTGGTTAGGGCTTCCACTGAAACCTACAACAACTCACTGACCCAACCAAAACTCAACTAATTTGTTGTGGCTTCTTCCCTTTACCAATTTTGGAAAATTTCTTTCCTGGATGACTACTCTTGCACCCATTTTATGTTTGTTTAGCCCTCTAAGTAGTTCATTAAGGACTACGACTAATTCACCATAGGCTTGTCACCTTCTTGGACTAATTCCCATGCCACATCTATCCCATAACAACTCTTCTTGCAATGCGATCTCTCAACATAATAGACCTTCAATTTGACCCCTCACTGTAGAATATGTCACTCGATTAGGACATCTAATGATCAGATCGACCCATCCTCTTTGAATTCCACAGGCTACCCAAACTGTCCACACTTGGACAACACCCACTCAACAACAATTCAACATAGAAAATACCAACTTACCTGTAAATATGGGTTGGTACAGTGTTGTAGGGTAATGTTCTCGTTAGGGAAACATAGGAGACCTAATAGAATTTACAAAACTCTGCATCGATCCCCTCATTCACTGTGGTTTCTCCTCCTTAAGCCCTCTGTCCATGTTGCATGTTCCTCTGCTCCAACACTATGGAATATGCCTTACAACCCTCCTAACTAGCCCAGAATAGTTCTACGGTGCCTCCAATGTGAGCACAGGGAATGAAGCTCAATAAACAAGGATAAAACACCCTTGAATCAATACCAAAATAACCCAGACTTGCTCAAATTCCTTTGCTATGTCTCGACCTTCATAAACGGTCTCACATTTGCCCAATATTCTACTCGACCTTCTCTCCTTGAGTTGCGGTTTCCACAAGTATTATTTTCACTACGAATGTTACTGAAATGGAAGACTAAATGAATGCTACCTCACCTTGTATTTATACCAAATCCAAGGGCTCCATGATTTTTTTGAAGATACATGTCTCTTGGACTAAGTCTACATGACTTGACTATCCATAACTATTTGTCAACCACAAAAATTCATATCTCAAGTTCTAGAGCTCCAATTTGGGTGATTTTTAAAGTGTTAGAATTGGCACACCAAACTCTATAACCTCAAATTTTCTCATGCTCAAATTATTCATGGTTTTGGCCCAAATCCCGATGCGTGAAAAATCCCATGCCAGGGTTCCAAGCTTACAAGCCTACTTGTGGCACTTTTCTCTCCAAACCACGAACACTAGGGCTTGGAGTACCTCCCAAGCTACCAAAAATAAAAACTCCCTCTTAGCGAGGGAGGTACTTCGAATATTAGGAAGTAACCATCATCATCTCCAGTGATGACACTATCCCAATTGGCATCCATCACTACAACAGAACCTGTAGAATGAATATGGCAATCTTGGTAGTGCCTCTGCCTCATCACATCTGAACTTGAACATACCAAACTTCCATATGGCTACTCCCTCTAAGGTTAGACTCCGTTAGAGATTACACTATCTCCATTGACTTAGTCTTAGAAGCACTCATCCTCCTGGATCAAACACCACTCATGAAAATCCCTCCAATCTCGAATATGGAACATCACGATCTGATAAATAATCTAGCCTACCAATGTGAAATCTAACACATGAAGCCATCTTGATCAACCTGATCTCGTCCATGCCAAAGAAACCTTCGAGCTATCTCAACCATCCATGACAAGTCAACGGAAGTCCACGATTAACAATATTCCATACAAAATAATGTTGTACATTAGGCTTACCACCAATCCACCAGAAATCCCAGACAATGTCACTGCCAATCCAGTCAAGACCACATCTCCATGTCTTTAGCTGAACCCTCTGCTCCATGATCTAGACAGCCACAACTCCCTCTGAGTTGCTTCACTATTCACACTCTGATTCATTGTCCCTCAAAATAGCTCAGACCTTCTCTGATACCATGTTGAATTTCCACGATCTTGGGTCTAGGATAGAATATTAAAATATCTGACACTACCAAACCAAGAATCTCAGCATAACTACTTTTCACAATGAAATATAAACAACAGTAAATCACACATATGGACAACCTTTTACAATTTTCAACCCAATTTCGTTATATTAAAAAACATATAATACAACAATCTAGGGCTCCTGTACTAGGGATAATGACCCTCATACATCCACTAGTACAAGAATACAAACTGGGCCTTAGTGTCACTACATTGACAACCAATATGCCCTTAACAAGATACTATGATGATCTGGGTGTTGCATGCTCTCTCACCTCCTCTCTTTCGTACCCTGTACCTATCCATCCTTTGACTCCTGATCTACAGTTGTTGCCTCTATCAAAGCTCTAAGTCCATCTGGCCATTGAACCTATGTTATCAATATGCTCACTAGTTGTGCCTTAGTCCATCAAGGTCACAACACATCGAGACTCCTGTCGAGTTGTTTACAACTCCACTTGCAAACAAATCTCATTCTATCCACTACTAATCCTCAGCTAATCAGGGACTTCAACCCACTATGGTCTTCCTGCACTGCACTAATTAAGATCAACATAGGGCACGAAGGTATGCCACCTATCATTGCAAGATGTTCATCTACCACAATGAACATGGGCTAGAAGGACTACCCATCATCTATTGTAGAAGTCCTTCTCCACACACAAGTCTTGGGCTCCACAAGCTTCTCCTGGTTGATCAAAACCTTGTCCTCATCAACTTCCTCTCTCACAACTACCTTTTTCCATCAAGGTGTTGCTCACCGGGATCCAACTTGGACATTTTCACACTTTCCTCCATCAAACGATAAGTTCTCAATCCACATTCACACTTGGTCCACTCTCACACTGCCCTATAATAGTCCACGAGTGGCCAATATATGTTCTAGGATTTTCACCTAGGTAGGGTATCCTCATACATAGGACACCCTTCTATTGGCTACCAATAGATCTCTACACATCTTCCCTTTGCTCTGTAATAGAGGAGCTATTGCACAAATCTAGGCTTCATATGTATTTCTCTTCACTACTGTTTGTGGACTGAGTTTTGATTACTGGTTAGGGCTTCCACTAAAACCTACAACAATCCACTAACGCAACCAAGACTCACCTAATTTTCCACGGCCTCTTCCCTTTACCAAGTTTGGAAACTTCCTCTCGTAGGTGACTATTCTTGTACCCCTTTGAAGTTTGTTTAGCCCTCTAAACATTTCAATAAGGACTGTGGCTAGTTCACCATAGGCCTGTCACTTTCTTGGACTAATTCCCATGCCACATCTAGCCCAAAACAACTCTGCTTCCAATGTGGTATCTCAGTAGATTACACCTTCAAACTAATCCATCACTGTAGAATTTGTCACCTAATTAGGTCGTTTAACCATCAGGTGTGCCCCTCCTCTTTGACTCCCATAGATTACCCAAACTATCCACCCTTATACAACACCCACTCAGCAACATTTTAATGTAGAAATGTTATAGCTCTGATACCACTTGTTATAGATCTGATATGAAAATATATGATAATAGAAATAAATATAAGAATAACAAGATAGAAATAGATAGAAATGCTTCTCTATTGATCAAACCCTTAAGGTAGGGCAACACCATACATTCACTCCGTAAGGAAGGAGAACACTCCACAAGCCATATGTCTATTCATACAATAATTCTTGACATCTCTCAATGGGGAGTCTCTAGCCTCTATATAGGCCTCATGCATACAATACCATGGGTCATTACCATGGTTCCCTCAATACCATCTATCTAATACCATGGGCTTATTACATTATTACTTGTGGTCCCTTACATGATATAGGTTAACCACCTTATTTATTACTATGGCCCATCCCATTATTACATTATTCCCTTGCGTACCTCCCTTTGTACCCCATATTATCCCCCCTAGGTATACTACATTCCACCCCCTTAACATGTTTCATCCCCGAAACATGGGAAGAACACAAATAATAAGATCTACTCAAAAGAGTAGTCCACTGGTACCATGCATGTGCATCTATCCATCCCAGAGAAAGGTGAGTTGTCGATCTAACTGGTGCCTCACTCACTTGAGATGGAGGTTGACCCTGGCGGCTCTTCTATGTTGATGCATAGTAGGTGGATCGTCGCCCCTCTCTATCTGTCATGCAGGGGTTGTTGTCCCTCTGGTTAATTCTTTGCCATCTTGTTGGTTGTTTTCTTGCGGGGTGATGTGGGTGGTGATATGCTGAAGTCTTCACCAACGGTGTATCTTTCTTTAATTCACCACCTAATGGAGCCTGATTGGTATCTAGTACATATTGTGGTGCCTATTTTTGTTTCTTATCTTCCAATATTACTTCAACCACTGAGTCCTCATCCGATGTAACTTTTTCTGCTTCAGCCTCCTTGGACTCTACTTGTTTTTCTGGTACCAGGTTTGATGTTTGCGTTTGGTTGTCAACCATCAATGGCTCATCATCTCATATGTTAGTCTTTGGAACATCTTCTGCTTTAGCCTCCTTGGACTCTACCTCTTTATTCATGGAAACATCCTGTAATTTAATTTGCTTCCTTTTATACCAGAGCTTCAGGAATTTCTTCTACAAATTAATATTTATAGTACCCACCAATGCCATCCAAGGGCATCCAAAAACAACGTCCTCATTAGCCATATCTGAAGCATAAAAATCAGAATGAAATACATACTTTTCCATAGAAATCTTCAAATCTTTATCGACTTTCACCTCCTCATTATTAACCTATGTGTGCTCCATTTGTTTTGCTGGGACTTGCAATTTTTTTTCCAAATTGACATTTATAAGATTCTGCTTGCAACTCGGATTTATAGACAGAATGACCTTGTCCTTCTGAAGCAATCCATGAACATACAATAAGGAGATACGAGTAGGAAATAGCCCCACATGTTTCTCATTATCTTGTTTTTTGGCATGAGACCATCTGTCTAAAAGTAATTTTTCAAATTCTTCATTTGAAAGTTTGGACAACTGCTTGTTGTCAAGTGAGTTCCACCATATGGCAGCCTCATCTTGCAAACCAAGCCATAATAAAACTTTCCAATGTTTTCCATATGTGAACTTTTGACTTTTTATGAATTCTTCAATAGTAGGGCTATCATCTTTTCCTGTAAAAATCATCTTGCTAGACGACATGAAAAAAAATCCTTACTTGGTGAAAATTTGAAATGGCCACAATTCCATCAATATTGCTCAAAATCCCTATTATGACCTATTTTTGGAAATGGAACAACCATTTTGCATCTTCCCATGTGTTAGAAATCTTGATCTAAGCAATAGAATTTCATATCCATGCTGCAACTGTCCTGTCGTCATAAAAATTTCTGAAAAAAGAGCTAATTTTAAATCAGCGATATCACCCTCGTCCGGACTCCGATTCGATTGATTGTTTTTTGAACTTGGGTATGTTTTCACAAAAAATCCATATCTACAATTAGATTCTGCATATTTTGCACTAGAATGTGTAGATCTTCTCCACAAACTCACTGCCCTCAGAAATGCCTGCAACCCAACTGATTTTTAAATCAACAATATCTCCCTCATCTGGACTCCAATTCGGCCGATTTTTTGTTTTAAAATTGGGTATTTTTTCACAAAAAATCCAGATCTACAATTAGATTTTGCATATTTTGCACCAAAATGTACAGATCTAATCTGCAAACTCGCTGCCCCAAAAACTTCCTGCAAAAAAAAATAAAATATTCTCCACTTTGCCCAAGAAAGTGCTCTGATACCACTTGTTATAGTTCTGATAACACTTGTTATAGATCTGATATGAAAATATATGATAATAGAAATAAACCCAAGAATAACAAGATAGAAATAGATAGAAATGCTTCTTTATTGATCAAATCCTTAAGGTATGGCAACACCATACATTCACTCCTTAAGGAAGGAGAACACTCCACAAGCCATATGCCTATTCATACAATAATTCTTGACATCTCTAAATGGGGAGTCTCTAGCCTCTATATAGGCCTCATACATACAATACCATGGGTCATTACCATGGTTCCCTCAATACCATCTATCTAATACCATGGGATTATTACATTATTGCTAACTACTTGTGGTCCCTTACATGATACAGGTTAACCACCTTATTCATTACTATGGCCCATCCCATTATTACATTATTCCCTTGGGTACCTCCCTTTGTACCCCATATTATCCCCCCTAGGTATACTATAAGAAAAATACCAACTTACGTGGACATATGGGTTGGTGCATTCCCATAGGGTAATGTTCTAGTTAGGAAAACATAACAGACCCAACAACCTACACAAAACCTTGCAATATTCCCCTCATTCACTTCAGCTTCCCCTCCTACTTAAGCCCTCTTCTCATGCTATTTTTTCCTCTGGTCTAGCACTATGGAATAGGCCTTACAACCCTTCTAACCAACCCAGAACAGGCCTGTGGTGCCTCCAATGTGACCACAGGGCCTATGGCTCAATAGACAGGGATAAACCACCCTTGAATCAACACCAAAACGACCTAAACTTGATCGGATTCCTTTGTTTCTCCTCGGCCTCCATAAAAGGTCTCACATCTGCCCAATATGCTCCTCGGCCTTCTCTCCTTCAGCTGCAACTTCCAATGGTGTTATTTTCACTATGAATGTTGATCCAATGGATGACTAAATTAATGCTCTCTCACCGTGTATTTATACGAAATTCAATGGCTCCACAAATTTTTTGAAGAGACATGTCTGTTGGACCAAGCCTACATGACTTGACTCTCCATAATATATTGTCAAGTTCAAAAAATCATATCTCAAGTTCTAGAGCTCCAATTTGGGTGATTTTCAAAGCATTGGAATTAGAATGCTAAGATCTATCACCTAAAATTTTCTCATGCTCTAATTCTTCATAGTTTTGGCCCAAATCTCGATGGGTGCAAAACCCCATGCTTGGGTTCCAAGCACACAAGCCTACTTGTGGCGCTTTTCCCTCCAAACCTCGATTGCACGGCTTGGAGTACCTCCCAAGCTACCAAAAATAAATAGGTAAAACACAACACCAACGAAACCTTGGTAAATGGCTTGACACTCTGTCAACCTCATAAGTGAACCCAACTTATTCTTGGCAATTTGTATAATTAAATTTTATCTTGATATATCTCTTATGCAAGTTTTTGGCCACCTATTGGTTATGGAGTGACCCACAATTATGGGGTTGATTAACTTCGTTATATTTATTAATAAACCAACTTCATTAAACTTACTAATAAACAATGTAAGTGGTATGAATGAGGGATCCTTAGTGTTTGAGCATGAATAAATACACATTTGAATGTAGGTTTGGAAATAATAGAAAAGACAAAGAATCTAGTTCTATGTAGTGAGTTGTTAAAATAACAAAAAGATAATTCAGTGTGACCAAACACTTATAATCTATTGAATGATACAAATATTAAGTGATCACAATTAATTTGATATTTATGTTACATATTCTTTCTTTTCAAGATCAATGTACTCCTTGTTCTCTTACGAACACGGGGTAGATGGGTAAATTTAGGGCACTTTCCTGTTCTCCTCTCTTCGTAGCAGCCACATCTTTATGGATTTCCTTCACTTTCTAGACGTTTCCTTCTTGAAATAACTTATTTGTATGCCTACTTTTATCTCATTTCATTTCATTTTTCATTTCTTCTTACTATAGGGGTGTTTTTTCTTGTTTTTTGCATGCCTCTTTTGCTTTATTCTTTATTTCTGGTAGTAATCATTAATCACCTTGCTTATTTTGTTCTTTAGATATTAATACAAATTTCAATTTCATTCCATTTAATGTGATCGAGTACATTTATATTTGTAGTATTAGAGTGTAAGAATTTTTCTATTCCTACCTCAGCAGGTTGGCTTCTTACTTCATCTGTTATTTTTAGGAACAATGATGTATGTTAAATCAATATTTATATAGAAATTACATTTGACTATAAACTAATAAAGATTCTTAGATGCAACATGTCTATTACTTTTCCTTGTCTTTTTTACTATTTAAAAGTTAAGATTTTGTGGATTTTTATTATCATTTAAAAAAAAAAACAATATTTTATGTTATATTTACATATAACTAAATTGTTGCCTTTTTTGTACTTGTAGGAGGATTTCTCTATAAAATTCCAACAGTTCTTTAAAAACTTTGATAAAGTCTACAAAATTTCAGTCTTGTGTATATTCTTTGATTTTTTTTTTATAACTTTCTTGGAAAATAAATGAAGTATAATTGTTGCTTTTACTAAAATCTAATTACACCGAAGGTGTCTCTTTTTGAAATTGGCTAGGCTAGGCATTGTCTACCTTTTTAATCTCCTTTTGACATCTTTCCCTCTATTGCTTTTCCCACTAAATGAAATTTGTTCCATCACTAATTGACATATGTTCCATCACTCTTTGAAAACTGGAGAGCCACGGAAGGTGGTGCTAATTTTTTAGAACAATTCATCAAAGATAAGGAATATTATTTACACATCCAAAGTGACAAGCGTTTGATTGATATCTCTCTGCATTACAAGTCATAGCAGAGGTTTTGGCTTTGTAAATTGCAGAATTATTTTTACTATTCTTGGGTGCTGACATTTCGAGCTGTAGGGGGTGGGAATGCAAGTTAAGCATCTATTTACTTCCTTTATTTGGTATTTGTACCTACATAAGAAGTCATGAGAGATGCACTAAGAGTGATTGTCATCTCGTGGAATGCCATGTTGGTAGGATGTCCATAGAATAGGCTTGTTCAAGCTGAGATTTTAAGGAAAATGCGAGTGGAATGTGTGGAATTGAATCAATTTACATTCTCCGGGGCTATAAAGTCATGCACTACTATGGAAAGTTTGGAAGAGGGTAGGCAGGTTCATTGCCATATTGTTAAAACCGAGTTTGATCTGACGTATTTGTAGGAAGCTCACTTGTTGATATGTATGAAAAATGTGGAAAGCTAGAGTATGCTCGTCAAGTGTTTGAGAGGATACCTTAACCAAATGTGGTGACTTGGACCACCATGATTTTTGGGTATGTGCAGAGTAATGGTTTTGAGGAGGCCCTAAAGATTTGTTGCCAGCTACCCTTCCATGGCATCAAACTTGATGAGTTTGTGTTCTCTAGCATTCTCAGTGCCTGTGCCATTCTTTCAGCCTTGGAATAGGGAATACAAATACATGCGCACATTGTAA
Source organism: Pinus taeda (assembly GCA_000404065.3). Taxonomy (NCBI): domain Eukaryota; kingdom Viridiplantae; phylum Streptophyta; class Pinopsida; order Pinales; family Pinaceae; genus Pinus; species Pinus taeda. The sequence goes on from APFE031611619.1 coordinate 146,259, forward strand.
AAACTAGATTTGAATCACATAAATGTGCAGGGAATGCTCTTATCGAAATTCATTCCAAGAGTGGCTTCTTGAATGATGCCTAACGAATACATGATTTGATGCCAGCAAAGGATGTGGTCTCATGGACTGCCATGGTTGTAGAATATGAACAGGAGTGAGTAGAGCCAAATAAAATTACCTTTGTTTGTGTATTGTCTGCATATAGCCATGTTGACTTAGTGGATGAAAGCCATCATTACTTTGATGCTATGTTTTGTTATCATGGCATAATGCCCACGTTTGATCACTATGTTGTTGGCATTATGGCATAGGTTTGATGCTACGGCACTGGTGTTGTCCTTGACGGCAACTCTCTTTGGTAACAGATCTCAGTTCAGGCTTTAAGAATGAAAGAAAAGGCATATATGCAGGTTCATCTAGAGTAAGGCGCGTATACATGTAGGTTATACGTAACAAAGGTGCGTATATGTTGGAGAACTTGCTTTTGGACCATGGTAGTTAGTCCTTGGGATTTGAACCTATGGTTTTGGACCACGACGTCTCGTCAGATGTGTAGATCCCTAGTATTGGGTCCATGGTATTGGTTTATCATGGTTTTGCACTGTGGTATTGAGGAAGGCCTAAGACTATAAAAGAGGAAGGAGATCATGTGGCAATGGATTATCTGAATTATTATTGAATATCTGAAAAAGTGGTAGATCTGAAATGCTGGTAATTGGGTTATGGTGCAGATCTGGATCTGAATAAGGAGGAACCTTAGCACAAAGAAGAAGGATAAGTTCTATTGATGGGTCATAATCTTTAAGCTTGAAGATAGTATCTTTATATGATTTTGGTCTGTTATATGTGGCGCTCACTTGATCCATAACACTGATAATTAGTGTTTTTGAATATCTGAAAGAGCGAATTATCCTTTATAGATCTGTACGCAGGTTCAGTGAAGCAAAGGCGTGTATACACGCTGGTTCAATGAATGAGAACAACATATACTTAGGTTTTTCCAAACACAGAAGCGTATGTACGCATGTTGCAGGTTATTGAAATGGCGTATATACTTTAAGTTGTGATCTAGCTGCTTCTGTTTATTGCTGCTGTGTTCTGGGTTCAGTTTTGGTTTTTGGTACTGTGTTTTGGGTACAACTGTCAGAGAAGTATCTACTTGATTCAAATCTAATTGGTGGAAAGGAGATTGGTTGATGGAGAAATTCTTGATGATTGATTGATGTTCATGGATCCAGTCTGAAAATTTATGAAACGTGGTCCCTGGAAGAAAGAGAATGTTGTAGCCTTCTGTAGGCCAGCACCTACGTACTAGTATCTTGGCTAGTGCAAGAGCTAAAGGGTGTTGTAGCTCCCTTCCAAGAGAAGCTGCAAAATGAGAGAGGGTTGTAGCTCTCTACAGGTTGCAGCCTGCGTACTGGAAAGGAACTGCACCAGTACATTGTAAAAGAAGTTTCTAATTTAAAATAAGATAGAGACGAATTGCAGCAGGTGGTTTTCACCCACATTGGGTTTCCACCTTATATCTTGTGTTCTTGTATGTGAT
>APFE031611619.1:151840-170842 GCA_000404065.3 Pinus taeda
ACAGTCCAACAAATGGCTCGTGCTATGCTTGATGAGTTTGGAACTCCTGCAACCTTCTGGGGTGAAGCTGCATTTGCTGCAGTTGTTATTCTCAACAAAACAAATGTCCGAGTAAATAGCACTCAAACTCCTCATGAGCTCTGGTATGGTGAGACTCCTTCGCTAAAGCATTTCAAAATTTTTGGAAGCAAATGCTATATTAAGAATACTGATGAACAACTTGGAAAACTTGAACCTAGAGCAGATGAAGGCATTCTCCTTGGTTATTCTCCCCACAACAAAGCATATAGGTGTTATAATAAAAGACTTGGAAGAATTGTTGACAACATTGATGTAGTGGTTCATGAAAAGGGATACATTCCTAGGCAAGTAAATTATGAAAATATTGAAGAGGATGAAGACTACCCTCAAAATCAGACTGATGATGAAGAAGAAAACTATGAAGAAGAAACCCATGAGGAGCCAGAGGAATAGATAAGGATAGAAGAAAAGACTCCTTCTAGGTATGTTCAAAACAATCATCCAGAATCACAAATTTTGGGGCAAAAAGAGGCTGGCATACAAACAAGAAGAACAATTGCAGAAGCCTCAAGCTATTTGGCATTACTCTCCTCCACTGAACCACAAAATGTAAGAGAGGCTTGCAAAGATGAATGATGGGTCAAGGCAATGGATGAAGAACTTGAACAAATCGAAAAGAACAACACTTGGGAGTTGGTTCCTAGGCCAAAAGATAAGAATGTCATAAGGACAAAATGGATCTTCAAAAACAAGTTGAATGAGAATGGGGAAGTAATTAGAAACAAGGCCAGAATTGTTTGTAAAGGGTATGCTCAACAATAAGGAATAGAATTTGAAGAAACCTTTGCTCCTGTTGCTAGACTTGAGGCCATCTGAATGTTCCTTGCTCTCTCAAGTTTCCAGAAGTTCAAAGTATTTCAAATGGATGTAAAATCAGCCTTTCTGAATGGAGACTTAGAAGAAGAAGTGTACATTGAGCAATCAGATGGTTTCATTCTTGGGAATGATCCAATTCTTGTATGCAGACTAACAAAGGCTCTCTATGGTATTAAACAAGCTCTAAGGGCTTGGTACTATCGTTTGGACAAATATCTTCATCGACAAGGTTTTTCAAAAGGTTCAGCAGATAGCAATCTTTATATAAAAATTGAAAATGACAAATTTCTAATACTTGTTGTGTATGTAGATGATATTATCTTTGGTAGCAATGAAGAAGCTATGAGTCAAAGCTTTGCCGTGGTGATACAGAAATAATTCAAAATGTCTTTGCTTGGAGAACTGACATATTTTCTTGGATTGCAAATCCAACAAAATGAAGGTGGTACCTTCTTGTCTCAAACCAAGTACCTCAAGCAGATTCTGAAGAAGTATGGTATGGAAGATGCAAAACCAGTATGTACCCCCATGGTTATAGGATGCAGTCTTAGTGCAAATGATGAATCAGTAGCAGTACATCATCCAACCTATAGATCTATGATTGGAAGTCTACTTTATTTGACAGGTACCTGACCAAACATCATGCATGCAGTGGGAATAGTTGGAAGATTTCAGGCAAATCCAAAGGAAACTCATCTTCAGGCAGTAAAGAGAATCTTCATGTACCTTCAAGGAACTCAAAACTATGCTTATGGTATCCTAGAGATGTAGATCTCACTCTTCATGCTTATACAGATGCAGATTGAGCTGGAAGCGTGGATGACAGAAAGAGCACAAGTGGTGGTGCATTCTTTATGGGTTCCAGATTAATATCTTTGTTCAGCAAGAAACATAGTTCAATTGCCTTATCTACAGCTGATGCGGAATATGTGGCAGCTGCATCTTGTTGCACTCAACTCCTTTGGATGATGCAAACCTTACAGGATTTTCAGATCACTTGTACACCACCTATCTCCATCTTATGTGATAATACAAGTGCAATCAACATTTCAAAGAACCCAGTCATGCATTCAAAGACCAAGCACATACCGATCAAGTATCACTTTCTCCGAGAAAAAGTGTTGGAACAAAAGGTCAAATTGGTGTATGTTCCTTCTAAGGAACAAGTGGCTGATATTCTCACCAAACCACTGCCTAAGGAAACTTTTGAATATCTCAGACAGAAGCTGGGAGTAGTTGATGCATCATCTTGCTGTTAAATCTTGTCTGTTTCAGAGAAAAAGTAGTGTACGCGAGTTGCCTAACGAGGATCTGCGTACATACGCTGGTTTGTGGAGAGACAATCGCGTATATGGAGGCTTGATGGATATCAGAAGGGACAGGCTCTGGTTGAAAATTGTCTGATATGGGTCTGAAAGAGACCATCCAGCACTAGTTCAGGGGGAGCAGATAAATTCTAATGATACATTGTTGCCATTATCTTAGAAGATTTTGGTTCTATTTCACAGTTGTTGTTGATTTCTGGTAGAACAGAGGCAGGGGGAGAACAGAAGGAAATCTTGGTTTCTGATCTGAATGGTGATTGACAGATGCTGCTGCTATCAGTTATTGCTGACTTTCATAAGTCTTGCTCTACATATGTCATCTCTATGTCATGTATCTCTTTTATGGTGTCAAGGTCATGTAACGACCCATTTTGGTTTCCCCACTATGCCTGGGATGAAGATGTATTATACTTTGTTGTCATATATAATTTTATGATGTATCCCCCTTGGTTGGGTGAATGATCCCCACATAGTTGGGTGATGGATGTATGTATTGAGTCTTTTTGGTGATAGGAAGGTCTTTTATGATGTATATGTCATGGTTCTTCTTGAAGAACATCTTTTGCAGATTTTGCCTACAGTCAGGGGGAGCATGGCCAGCATAGCAGAGCAGGGATTTCAGCATGTACTCAGGGGGAGCACAACCCTTTGCCCTTGATGACAAAGGGGGAGAATGATCTTGAGGATCTTGGTGTTGCCATCAAGTCCAAAGGGGGAGATTGTTGGCATTATGGCATAGGTTTGATGCTATGGCACTGGTGTTGTCCTTGATGGCAACTCTCTTTGGTAACAGATCTCACTTCAGGCTTTAAGAATGAAAGAAAAGGCATATACGCAGGTTCATCTAGAGTAAGGCGCGTATACACGCGGGTTATACGTAACAAAGGTGCGTATATGTTGGAGAACGTGCTTTTGGACCATGGTAGTTAGTCCTTGGGATTTGAACCTATGGTTTTCGACCACAGCGTCTCGTCAGATGTGTAGGTCCCTAGTATTGGGTCCATGGTATTGGTTTATTATGGTTTTGGACCATGGTATTGAGGAAGGCCTAAGAATATAAAAGAGGAGGGAGATAATGTGGCAATGGATTATCTGAATTATTATTAAATATCTGAAAAAGTGGTAGATTTGAAATGCTAGTAATTGGGTTATGGTGCAAATATGGATCTGAATAAGGAGGAACCTTAGCGCAAAGAAGAAGTATCTTTATATGATTTTGGTCTGTGATATGTGGCACTTGGTTGATCTATAACACTGATAATTAGTGTTTTTGAATATCTGAAAGAGCGAATTATCCTTTATAGATCTGTACGCAGGTTCACTGAAGCGAAGGCGCGTATACACGCTGGTTCAGTGATTGAGAACATCGTATACGCAAGTTTTTCCAAACACAGAAGTGTATGTACCCATGTTGTAGGTTATTGAAATGGCGTATATACTTTAAGTTTTGATCTAGCTGCTTCGGTTTATTGCTGATGTGTTCTGGGTTCAGTTTTGGTTTTTGGTGCTGTGTTTTGGGTACAGCTGTCAGAGAGGTATCTACTTGATTCAGATCTAATTGGTGGAAAGGAGATTGGTTGATGGAGAAATTCTTTATGATTGATTGATGTTCATTGATCTAGTGTGAAAATTTATGAAACGTGGTCCCTGGAAGAAAGAGAAGGTTGTAGCCTTCTGTAGGCCAGCACCTACGTACTAGTATCTTGGCTAGTGCAAGAGCTAAAGGGGTTTGTAGCTCCCTTCCAAGAGAAGCTGGAGAACGAGAGAGGGTTGTAGCTCTCTCCAGGTTGCAGCCTGCATACTGGTAAAGGACTGCACCAGTACATTGTAAAAGAAGATAGAGACGAATTGCAGCAGGTGGTTTTCACCCACATTGGGTTTCAAACATATATCTTGTGTTCTTGTGTGTGATTGTCTTTCTGCTCTATCTCTAGCTACTGGTTATTTGATTCTGCAACACAGATCAACAATCATCATCAGAAAGATAAAGTAAATTAAAAGTTTGCTTTGTATACGTGAGTTTCCTTCTGCATAGTTTCGTATATACACAGGTTTAACTAACTGAAGTAGCATATATCATTTGTTTTTGAAAAAGAATATTTGACTAGATAATACTGATTCACCCCCCCTCTCAGTATTATTTCCAACATATGCCTACATGGTGGACCTCCTTGGTCGTGGTGGGAGAATCAAGGAAGCTGAAGAATATTAACAAGATGCCCATTGAGCCTAGTGCTTTTGTTTGGGGGCCATTGTTTGATTCCTGCAGAGTCCTTGGTGACATGGAACTAGGAAAAAGACAAGCTAAGAACCTTGTTAAGTTGGAACTACAATATGCTTAAACTCATGTTCTTCTCTCGAACATTTATGTTGTATCCAATAGGCGGGATGATGTGGCAAGGGTGTGGAAATTATTGAAATATAGGGGAATGAAAATGGAGACTGGAGTTAGCTAGATCAAGGTAAGGAACATAGTCCGTGCATTTTTTGTTGGTGACTCATTGCACCCAGAGTCAGAAAATATATATGGAATGTTGGAAACATTAACTCAAAAAATGAAGGATGCAAGATATTCGCATGATACTAACTGTGTTCTACAATATGTTGAGGAGTAGAAGGCTCGCATCCTCCAACATCACAGTGAAATGTTGACCCTTGCTATTGGGTTTATTACTTCATCTCCCAGAGCAACCATCCAAATAAAAAATAACCTCCATGTTTGTGATTATTTCCACAGTAGCATCAAGTTCATTTCTAAGATTGTTGGGAGGGATCTAGCTGTGAGGGATACTTGTCTCTTCCATGTTTTCAGTGGATTTGTTCCTGCAAGAGTCATGGAAGGTGCTAGATGGAGTATGTTCAATTTGAAATTCATAGACAATATGTACTACGTTTACATGAAGCTTGATTTCAAGTGTATGCTTCAGTGGGATGGTTCGAACCCTACACCTGCTCTTGTATTCAGAGCCCAGACAATTGCCAAAATTGAATCTTACCAGTGGTCCAACTTAGATCTTGGAATATTTTGAGTCTCATGACATTGATATTTTCTATCTCAACCACAAACTCCCATGTGCTTCCTCCAGAAGAAGAGACAACTTTCCTTCTTGTAAAACATAAGGCTAATTTATCATTGGCATTGTAGCTAAAGGTCCATGGCTTCTTAAACAAATATATAAATAAATCTATATTGTATTCAATGTTCATTGATTGGGATGATCAGTCTTTGTACAGGTGCGTTGTATATTTCTCTTGAGTGCATCTAATGAAAAGGATTTGAATCAGGATTTTTTTTAACAACATGCTTTTGTTCCTCCCTTATTATTCTATTCATTGTACTTTCTCATGTCGAAGGGTGAATACACTTGTGAATTTAACAACATTTCTTGCATGCCATTTGTTTTCTTCCAATATGTTTATTCATTTTGGCCTTTTTAATCCTTACTATGGATTTAAATTTCACCCTTGAATACCTGAATGCTGAATCTTCTTATGAGTTTAACAGTACAGAATCTAGATTGCATGGCAGTTGTGCATATCCAATATGTTTATTAATTTCGGGCTTTTTAATCCTTAATATGGATTTAAATTTCACCCTTCAATCATTGAAAGGTGAATGTTCTTGCAGATTTAACAACATTTATTTCATTCCATTGGCTTTCTTCCAATTTTTTTGGTTTTTGATTCCATAAAATATATTTGAATTCCCTCGCATGCCAGGTTTTCAAAATATGGAGCTCGTTTGATAAAAAATTGTGGGCCAATTTTTTAAACAGCTTTTGTGTTCAATTTAAACCCTAGAAAACTGTACTGGAGTTTTAAAGACTGCACCTTTGTTTCTGTTGATCAATTTGAGATCTATACTTTCACACATTTTTTAAGATCTCTTATTAAACTGCAGATGTGGACCTCTCAGGCTATGGTGACAATGTGGATGCCTAATAACCATGATTTGTGTTTGAGCCTTGAGCTCAATCAACTCAAAATAAAAAATAAAAATAAAAACTTTGTGAAGGAGTTAGAATTCTACTTCAAGAATCTACATTCTGAAGTAGGACATGGAACTGATCTAGCCAAGAGCCATCTAATCCTGGATCTGATATGCACCTTTAGGTTGCATACCTGAGTTACAATATTTGATATACTAGTTATTTTTTTATATGAGCTCAAGATCCACAGGTTTTTATGAACTCAAGAGATGTAACATTAAGCTTCACATGGTGCTAATTGAATATGGGTTTAGATGTGTCTAGGTTTCTGTGCACATTCAATAGTGACCAATGTACCATCAAAATTAAATGAATTATTCATAAAGTTCAAAGAGTTGATGTATCACCACACTCACTTAGGTTGTAGAATGCACGTTGCTTCTATCTATGCAAATAGGATCCTCTACGATTAGGTCTACAATGCATAGCGTTCTGTTAATGCTTTCAATTAGGAGCAATGTCAAGTAAAGCAAAGCTGTGAAAATTTCAACATTGTCTTAAATTTTCTCATGAGTCACTCTAAGAAACTTATTATTCCTTGTTTTATTTAATTTGTTGCAGTGCTCTGACATATCAATCTATCTGAAATTCAGTTGAGATAACCAAGATATCATAGCCTACTGTACTGTTTGTTCCAAATGTAGTGATATCTATTCCAGACTCGAAGGAAAGCTAGTATTCAGAAGCTCACCTTAAACAATAAGCCTTAGATTTATTTTTTTTAGTAGATTAGGCTTTGATCATGTTCTTGGTGATGTCGATACTAACTTCACCCATATGGGTATTTTTTTATGCCATATTAAAAGTCAATTCAATTCCAAGAGCAATAGAGAATGCTCCTAGGGCCCATCCAAAAATGTTTGAAAGAATGCACCATGCCCTTTGAGAGGCTGATGACATGATCATTTGTGCCAAGAAATAGCCATGGTGTCTCGGTTGTTGTTCCCTCCACAACCCCAAGTTGTCCACCTAAGTTATAGATTGGAAGACGTGATTTGATTGATTATTTGAAGAGCTTGAAAGGGTATTTTCAATCTCAATGAATACTCAACATATTTTGTCCAACTTGTTCTGGAATCTAGCTTCATAGGGTCAACCATTGAGTTTGCTCAAATGCACTTGCATTGGTGTTAGTATATCTCTGTTTTTGAGCACTAGTGGGTCTCGGTTGAGGTGGAGCGATTATATGTTGGCTTGATTCAAAATTTATATCACAGAGTGCATTATCAATTAAAATTTGAGTTTATTTACTTTTAATATTTGTTCACCATCAACATTGAATTGAACTTTTTCAAAATATATGAGCATATTCTACTATTAGTTATTACTTTTTAATAATATTATTTGCTTTTGTTATTTTTTTTTTTCTGGGCAAATGCTAAACTATTTATATTAAGAAAATGAGAAAAATATATACAAGAGGTCGAAACCTCTGAGAGCGTATGAACAACTCTCTATCAAGTTTTTCCAACCAAAATTTGTGATTACAGGCCTTGACATAATGCCTATTCTCACAATTACACTTCCAGTTTACAGATTTAGACATAATGACATGGACTTTAACAAAATGCATAAACATAAACAGACTAAACAAAGCATAGATGCTTGTTAGTAGAGGGACGCTGGATTGAGGACACGCGTCGAAGATTCTTCAAGCTTCCCGGACTGAGCACAGATGGTGCACGTAACCAAAAAAACCAAAGACAAGCTGAGCGCAGGTGGCATGCACGACGCTTCCCGGACGGAGCACAGGTGGCACACGTAACCAAGACCATAGACAGGCTGAGCACAGGTGGTCATCGAAACAAAACCAAAGACAAAAAAATGTTGGAGAAGTACCTTAATCCTTCCCCTCCTTGGCTGTCGCCTGGTCCTCTGCTTCCTTTTGCTTTGCAGCTTGTTGCTCTGCCTCCCATTCAGCTTCCTCCCTTTCTGGATCAGGCACACACTCTATTTCCATACCAGCCGGTATGTCCTCTAGCTTCAGAATTCCTGGAGGGAGAATAGGATACAAGCAACTTCCAAAGAAGCGCCCAGGCTTCTTGTCATCTTCAGGCATCTTATGAGTTTGGGAATCTGTCGCCTGAAGCTGAACCGAACTGGTAATTTCCCTATCCATAAGGCTACAGATTTCACGAAGGGCTTCATGATGCTCCTTAGAATGCGCTCCTGTACTTTCCTCTTCGAGCTTGCTCTGAGAGGAGGGTAAGTAGGAGCTTTCCTCCTGGCTTCCGCTCTGAGAGGAATTGTTGGAGTTTGGCTCCTGCTCCTCAGAAATCCCTTTTCCCTTACCTTCTTCTCCTTCTTCCTCCGCAAAAACCACAATAATTAATGTAGAAACTATAGGCTTGTTGGTGCGTCGGAAGTATTTGAACTTTACCATCTGCACCGAGTTGCTAATATCTGAGTCAGAATCGTCAGAACCAGGAGAGCTGGGCGAAGCATAAGCCAATGGGGAGACCCGTCGCGGGCTATGAACGCCTCTACCACCAGGGTTCCCCCTCTGACCATGATTCCTACCTCGACGCGGCGAAGCATGTCCTCTAAGAGGCATCCTGAACCTGTAAAATTGTAACAGGGTTTTCTTTTCTCGCCTTTCCGTGATAAATTGTAACCGTGGGGACCAAATCTCCCACTGCTCTCTGCCTCTGAAGCAACTCTGCTTCACACTTACACCCTCCTTCTCTGTCCACAAACCCACATTATCTTGCAGAACAGAGCCGAAATTCTTTGCCTGCTCAGACAGGCCTGTCAAACTGAACTCTCTGTGCCCAGACATTCTGGTTGCCTCTGTCTTAATTCCTTGGTAGCTCGGGTGATAGGAATGGCATTGAATGCCATTGAATGTGCGTTTAATGGATTTCATTAATCGCAGGTCAAGTTGCCTTCGCACCGAAGACTCCTCGTGGCGGTCATGTGGCTAGCTTCTATCAACGTGTCACCCGCATCCGGGTAATCCTTTGCTTCTATCTGCATGTCACTGTTAAGGATTTCCAGAAAGGTTGCTCGTTTCGATTCTGAAACTATAACCTGTGGGGTTCCTTCCTGGTGCTCCTTGCCTTGCCAGGAAGTCAGCTGCTTTGTTCCCTTCACGTCTGGTGTGCTTGAATGAAGTGGCTTTGTTGTTCTGAAGCCAAGTCTGGAGAGATTCAAGTCTGGTTGCCATCCTCCAAGTCCTACTGAATTTCTGGGCTGCAGAGCCTTACTGTATCTTGGTAGCCATGTTAATTATGATTTGAGAATCTCCTTCCACTATGAGGGGGATGTATCTCTGTTGTTGAGCAATTTGGAGTCCTTTCCAGAGTCCATCCAGCTCTGCTACATTTTAGTATTCCATCCTATGGATCCAAAGTAGAATTTAAGAGGGATTCCCTGAGAGTTTCTTATAATGCCTCCATATCCTGTGATGCCTGGATTGCCTTTGGATGCTCCGTCGAAGTTGAGAATATAAGTATTTTTAGGGGGAGGTTTCCAGTTGGTGGGCGTATTTTTTCCCCTCGTGACAGAGGTGCCTTGAGATGAGTTAGGTGGAGTGATTTGAAATTGCCAATTGTTCCATATTGCCTGCTCCTGATTGCTGGAAGGAAAGTCCTCCTAGGACCAGCCTTTGATCGAGAGAGTTTCCTGAAGGTTCTGCTTGATGATGGTCCAAACTTGCTCCAAATCCATAGTCTGATCTTTAAATACTCTCCGATTTCTTTCTTTCCAGATATTCCACATTACTATACCTGGAATGATTTGCCAGAGAGTATTGAGTATATTACTCTGATAGGGTTACTGTGGCCAAGATCGGAGTGTGTTGTTTATGTCACCCCGGACTCTTACTTCCTTCTGGCAACGAAAAGAAACTTTCTCCCATATCCTGCGACTGAGGGGACATAGGTGCATAAGATGTGCTGTTGATTCTTCCTCTATTTTGCAATTAAGGCATATTGAAGGTCCTGCAAATTTCCTTTTTCTGAGATTGTCCCAGGTAAGAGTTCTGTTGTGTGACAGCAACCAAAGAAATGTGGAAATCTTCGGCCATATGGGGGGTTGCCAAATTCGCTCCCATATTTTATCTTTGATGTAGTTTCCTTTTATAATAATGTGGTAGGCTTCTGTGGATGTGAAAGTCCCTTTCTCTGCATAACCCCATCTTAGTGAGTCTGGGCCGTTCGCCTTAATTATTTTCCTCTTTTTTAGCTCCTCTACTAAAGCTGTTTGAACCTCCTCTGGGCCGTGGGGTACGATAGCGCTGGCTTCCTTCCATGCACGATGATCTAAGGTATTATTAGTTGTCCATAATTGATTGATCTTTCCCTGTTGTATGAGATCCTGATTGGGGATGTCTTGAATGATGTTGTTTATACTGGGTAATTGTTGCCATGAGTCTATCCAGAAGCGTGCAACACATCCACTCTTGACTTCCCAAAAGCTATGTTTTTGTATGAGGTCCCTGTTGAGAAGTGTTGAGTTCCAAATAGCTGAACCTTTTCTGATTTCTGTCATTCTTACGCACTCCTCCAGTGGCAAATTGTTGGCATATTTCGCTGTCCATATTTGTGCCCATTGTGTATCTGGATATGATAGCCATTTCCACCATATTTTTGCGCCCATGATCATATTGCTATATTCAGGATCCCGTAGGCCAATTCCTCCTCTGATTTTTGGGAGACATGCTTTCTCCCACTTGACCAGCGCCCATTTCCTATTTGGACCAGAGCTGCCCCATAGGAAGTTTCTCTGTAATTTTTTAATGGCTTTTAAGACCCATTTAGGTGCCGCCAGTATGGAAAATAGGTATAGCGGGATTGATTGCAGGACAACTTTAATTAGAACCAGCCTACTGGCCATATTTAGGGATCTATGGGTCCAGAGAGATAATATGGCTTCTAATTTTTCCAGAAGAGAGGTCCATGAAGAATGCTTCCTGGCATAGGCGAAGAGAGGTGCGCCGAGGTATTTGGTAGGCAGAGATGCAATGGAAAAACCGAGAATACGGGCAATGGCTCGCTGGGTAGTTGGATGGGTATTGAAGAAGAAGATCTGGGATTTGACTTTGTTAATGAGGGCTCCCGAAGCTTTGGCAAAGAGAAGGAGCAGTGAATTTAGAGTGCGGGCTTCTTGGACCGAGGAGTAGCCAAAAATCATGTTGTCGTCAACAAATTGCTGGTGTGAGACAGTGGGGGCTTGGTGGAAGGTGATGCCTTTAAGATCTTGAGATTGAATGGCATTTTTAATACATCTGCCAAGGCCTTCCGCCATTATACTGAATAGGAAAGGCGAGAGGGGGTCCCCTTGTCTGATACCTCTTGAGGAGCGGAAGGTTGAGGTCGGAATGCCATTTATGAGGATTGATAAGAAGGCAGATGATATTAGGCTACTGACCCATCGGATCCAAGCATTATCAAAACCAAAAGCTTTTAAAACCTTTTGCATGTATTCCCAGCTTATGCTATCAAAAGCTTTTGAGAGGTCGATTTTGAGAAGCATACCTGGTTTTTTTGATTGCTTGAGGGAATGGATGATCTCATGAGTAAGGATTATCCTGTCCGTGATTTGACGTCCTTCCACATAGCCCGACTATTCTGGAGAGATGATGAGAGGAAGCACTGGTTTTAACCGTAACGCCACCACCTTCGATACAATCTTGTAGATGATTTTGCATAAGGCTATTGGTCTGTACTTATCAGGCTTGTTGGATTCCTCCGATTTAGGAATTAAGGTGATGAATGTTGCATTTAGGCCTGGATACATCCATCGCATGTTGCGAGATTCTTCTACCACTTGCCACACTTCCCATTTGATTCATTCCCAGAAGTAATGAAAGAAGTTTGACGTAAATCCATCAGGGCCTGGAGCTTTACCTGCTTTGAGGGAGTTGGCTGCTGTTTCCACTTCCTGGAGGCTGATCGGTTTGAGTAGCAGGGTGTTTTTCTCCTCTGTTATAAGACGCGGGATGTGCCTTGTGATGCTTTCTATGGCTTCTGCTCTATTTATGTTTGGCTCCTTACTCATTTCCTTGAAGTATTGCATAAATTCTTGTTCAATCTCTTCCTGGGTTTCCACTTTTTCTCCCTGAGCATTGATAATTTGTGATATATGATTTCTCATTCTCCTTTGAACAGTCGATTTGTGGAAGAACTTGGTGTTTTTCTCTCCTTCCTTGAGCCATCGGATTCTGGATTTTTGTCGCCATAAAACCTCCTCCTGTTTCTCCCTTTCTAGAAGTTTTCTTTCCATGTCTTGTTCTTTTTGTACCAGTTCTTCTGAGCGCCCCTCTGAAATTATTTGTTGTTGCATCTTTTTTATTCCTTGTATAATCAACTCTTTCTCTTTTAAAATATGGCCAAATGTATTTGTGTTCCAACGTTTGATTTCGGCTTTGAGCATCTTCAGTTTTTTTTAGAATCTTCCCATTTTTGTAGGCGCAATTGGGTTGCTATTTTGCCATGCCTTCTGAATGAAATCCTTGAATTCTGGGTGAGAAAACCAGAATGCTTCAAATCTAAATGGCCTTTTGATGCTATTTCCTGGCCGATTCCAATGCCGTTCTATTGGCCAGTGGTCAGATCCAGAGAATGGAATGATGTGCGCTGTAAACTCTCCTCCAATATGGACGACATTGTCAGATAAGAGAAATCTATCCAGACGGGACGCGATTTGTAGAGGGGCAACTCGCTTGTTCGTCCAGGTGAATAGGCCATTAGCTATGGGAACATCGATCAACCAGTTATTTTGAATGAAGTCTTTAAGTAAAGTGCCATCTCTGTTGATCCTGCATCTGCCTCCTTGTTTTTCTTCTGTTGAGGCTATCATGTTGAAATCGCCTCCCAGAATCCATAGCGGATATTGCCTACCAAAATTGAGCTGAGATATGTTTTCTAGGATTGCTGCTTTCTGGGGTCCCTCGTGAGGGAAGTAAACATTAGTTATGTGGCCGTGGATGTTTGTGCCCATGATATGAAAGTCTGCCTGTATGAAATTTTTGTTTGCATGTATATTATTTAGTTGTATTTTCCCTGCATCCCAGAGGATTGCCAATCCTCTTGAAGCTCCTTCTGCATCTACAGTTATGACTTGTCCTCCTGGCCAAGCTGTGGCTGCAATTCTTTCTAGGATTATCGAGTTGCATTTTGTTTCCTGTAGGAACAAGATGGTTGGTTTGTCTTCCATGATCAAATTTTTGAGGAGTTTTCCTTTCCTGGGACTGTTCAGCCCTCTAATATTCCAGGAGATTAACTTCATTGAGAAGTTTTGGGGTTGGTGTTGAAATATTTGGTGAGTTTGGCATATCTGCCTGACTCCACCAAAACTTCTCCAATCTTGATTGTTCTTTCTACAGCTGTCTTTTTGCCTCTCTTTTTGCTGTCTTTGTATATAAATTTACCATCCCATTGGCTGCCTGTCTGGATTCCTAGTGAATATTTCTTTTGAGCTTTTTTCAGAATTTCTACTAGATTGTCTACTTGTGTTTCAGGGATTTTATCGAAGTTACCTGTTTTGCATGCTAGTTCTAATCCGAGAATGTCAAGTTCCCCAATGTCGATTGTTTCACTATCATCTTCCATGAACTATGCCTCCTGTGTGTTGCCTTCTGCTTCCTTTCCCTTGTCCTTTGTGTGGGATGGGTTATCTATCTCCATATCCGGGTTGGACCAGGTCTCTGTAACTGGCTTTTCTTTTCCGCCTTCTTGGTTCTTCGTTGATGCTTCTGGCTTGTTGGGTTTGACGGTTTTTGAGTTCGATCCGGGCATTTCCGGTTGATCATCTTGCGCTAGCGTCTCAAAACTGTTACTTGTTGACGGTTGAGATTTCGCTTCCGTCTCTGTTTTCCCTTTTGGAGTGGCTGGATTCTTTTTGTGTCCATGTCTTCTGTTTGTTACTTTGGTGAACCCATCCTGAGTTTGAGGTTCTTGTTTACTTGGAGCATCAGGCTTGATATTTAGTGGGCAGTCTCTGAAGAGATGTCCCAGAGTATGACATCGCCTGCAGCGAAACGGGACGTGCTCATAGTCTAGGACCTGGATCCAGTCATGGCCTTCATGAAATAAGCGTATTGTGTCTGGAAGAGGCTGTTTCAGGTCCATATAGACACAGATTCTGGCATAAGAGGCATAGGTGGTGTATCGCACAGCCTTTGTTTCTTCAGCCACTTTTACAAAGTCACCCAACGCTGATCCAAGGGCTTTTAATGAATCTTCCCCCCAATACTCCCACGGGAGTGAGTATAAACGGATCCAGACTGGGGCATAACTTAGATCTTCCGTATCTGGGTTGAATCTAGCCTTCCATTCTCTAAGGAATAGCCCTGCCGAGTTGAAGAAGTAAGGCCCGCCTTCCAATACTCTGTTTCTATCTTCAAGGCAGTTGAAGATGGCTGTAAAAAAGCCTTTTGGCCCTATTAATAGGGTGATTTCTCCTTTGGGCTTCCATGTTCTGTTTATCCAGTTTCTTAGAGCCCTTTCTGTGGGCCAAAGTCCCATAAATTTGCATATGAGGGCATGGTCTTGCATAAACTGTATACGGGCATTGATTCGATGGCTTGGTAATTCTACTTCTGGCCTGTGAGCTGCCACAGGTTTACAGGTAGAGGATCTTATCGTATTAGCCGCATTGCTGTTGGTATTCGTAGTTTCCTCTGCTGTCGTGTTGTGGGCTGAGACGTCATCGGTGGTGACCGCATGTCCTTGCTGGTTTCTGCCACCGTGCGGCTCTTTGTTGCCCTCCCCCAGCGGGGAGTCCATTGGAATGTAACGCCTAGGCTCCGTCTGAACAGAACGCTGCCACTGTCAGGTCAGAGCGACACAGAACAGTGCAGCCTGCCGCCGCAGGTCTGTGCAAACCCTAGCAACTTTCCGTTGCCATTATCGCCTTGCTCCTGTTCGCTCTCGACCTGGATCCTGTGTTAAGTCGATTCGGTCACTGAGCGTAATATTAAAAAAACTAAGATTTCATATTTTAGTTCCTAGTCACCATTTGCTTTTGTTATTAACGTCAACTCCATATAGAGTTATAATCTGTAATGAAAATGACCTTTGTCTCATAGAGTGGATTTAGGTCCATGTTCACGTCATGAGTACTATTTTTTATGCAACACCCATTGAAATATTTGTTTGATATCAATCTCAACTTCTTGAAAAAGCTAATCTTATTTCAAATGCGTTATTTTTTTGTTTTCTGCTCTTTCCATTCAAGTCCATGAAATGAGTACTATATATTTTTCATTTATTTATTAAAATTACTGTAGTACATGGAAATGCTATTAAGATGAAGACTTAGAAACATATGGGACTTGAGACAATGTATGAGATTTTTTTATTTCTGTAATTTTGTTTCTAGGAAATTTTCATTTGATTTATTGACAATATATTATTGATTATGACATATGGATGACAAGCTTCTTCGACAAAGTCTTTTATTAAACGATGAGTTACAAAGTGTGCTTGCAAAACATGACGCTATAGCCTAAGGGTCTCCTTTACCACAACAACTTGTGATTTCCAATTCTCAAACACCATCTTCTAGCGCCCCTTATGAGGAAGATGAGGCTAAAGATGATTTTGCACAATTGGCCGACAGGTAATGTGACGATGTTTTCTATTTTACACTACTAGAGATAAGTTGAAATAAAGATTTCAATGATGTCTTCAAATGACATATAGATGTGGAAAAACAACTTAACAATAAGAGTTTTCTTTACCTAACTAATGTGAAGAAGTGAAATTGCCTAGACATTAAGCCTTTTGAAATGAAGTTTTCACTGATGTAATTTCATTTTCTCTCTAAGATTTATTTCTCCAATTTTGAAATGCTTATCGTCTGAAAATATTTATAGTCAAGCTCCAAAACACTAAAATACACATTATCTTGTACTTTGTGACATTGGAATTATTCTCTAGACCTGAATTTTTGTCACATGATTCCTTTCTATAGTCAGTTTCATCTAGCTTAAAAAGTTTAAAGTTGAGCTAAATTTAAATTAGTATCATCCACATATTGGCAGATGCAACTAAAGTCATTAGAAAATATGCTAAAGGAGCTATGGAGGGACTTTATGAAGATGTGATTTTATTTGCACTTATATTTATTCAGTTTACCATTTCCTATGATAGAAATAGTAAAATTTTCTCAGCTAGAAGAAAAAGTAAATAATGTTAATTTAAATACCTCTAAAATTTAAATTTAGCCCTGAATAAGGAGTTTGTAACTTAGCTTCCAGGAGTGCCTTAATAGCCCACCCAATCACCATGTATCCAAGGCCCTATAGACTAATTAGGTATCTAACAACTAATATTTCTCATCATTACCCTTTAGGTTATAGCTTGGATATAAATATGTATATAAGATTTTGACATAGTGATATGATTGGAAAAAATTGGTTTAGCTAGGAATAGTGGTTTGAGCAACATTTTTTAGATAGGTATCGACACAAGTGTGAGATTGTTGCAAGCCTGAACACATTTCTTCCCATCCATCCTCCACCCTTTAGGTTGTTATATTTCCTTTGCTGCAACATTTTTGCAGTAACATCATAGGCATGTTCTATTCCTTCAGTGTATATTTGCACCTTTAGGGGAGATTTCTAGTACAATTTGTCAATATTTATCAACAGTTTGATGAAATTCCAGTCTAAAATTTTTTTGGATAATCTCTAGAAATCTAGGCAACACTTTTTAATGATTTAGATTGCTAAAATTCAAGACAGTTATTTGAAATGCCACTTTTCTGAAATTTAGGACAATGTGTTGATATTTGAACACACTAAAATTGAGGACAATTCGCTGAAATTTCAATAACAAAGATCTTTTTAGTTAAGTGATTAGAAATTATAGAATAAATTAAGGTTCATGATCTGTGGGCCATTAGTGCTCAATCCAAATCAGTCCCCTCATTACATAGGTAACATGTTCTTAATTCTTAATTAGTAAGTCAAGGATTTGTTAAGCACCCACTTCATTAGTAAAGGAAGGACACTCTTATTTGTCAATCGTATATTAGTGTTGCCCAAATGCATGCATAAAAATATGATTTTAACTTTCATTTATCGCAAAAAAGTTTTATTTGATGGAACACCCATGAGTGTTCTATCTAGGTGCAATGTTATTTATGATGTTTAGTTGCTTCTTTTTTGTGATATGTTTTCTAGTGCAAACTTAAGATAAAACTAGGCTCAACTTCTTAGGTCTGTGATTACATCTATTTAGTTGTACATATGTCCTTGTTATGGAACCAGCTCAAGAAAAAGATAGAAAAGATAGATCCACGCCTTATAATTCAGCCTTTTCGAGGGGGCAACCTCCTTTACATTACATAAATGAACAATGCTTGGATGATACAAATGAAAAGACCTCCTTTCTATATATAGGATTCTAAGGGGTCATAACATAATTAGAGCCGACATAACAATAATAATGTAAGGGCACAATAATAACAATAGTGGGCTTCTATGAGGTACAATAGTAACAATATGGGCACTACGTGGGTACATCAATATAATAAGTAGGTTGTACTAATAACAATAAGGGGTTACACTAGTAGTATAGGGGACTAACATGCCCCTCTCCTTCAAAAAGCATTTCCTCAACGCTTGAGTAGTTCTTGATGCTTCTATATAAAATTCTTGTCATCCCATGTGGAATCTTTAGCGGGTAAGTTCTTCCACTTGATGAGATACTCTAAAATTGATCGATTTCGTAGCTGTTGGGTTCTTGTTTCTGTGACTACTCCAGGTTTCAATATGACTTTTCCTTCCTCTTCAATTTCTGGAAATATTGTTTTAATTGGGATCTTTTGCAACTTTTGAATAAGTGGTCATACTTCTTCGTCCTTCTTCCATTCATCCCTTGCTTCATTTATCCAATCTAGTTGGATAATAGAAATAGCACAAAATAATGCTTCCACATCCTCATCCTTGAAGAGTATTCCCATTTGATAAGGTCGCCATTTTTTAAGTGCATGTAGCATTGCCATTTCCTTCTCATAAATAGATTGCTTGAGATGTAGCAGTAAAAATACCCAATCACCTACATCAAAACATTTTTCCCTACGATGTTGATCTACCTGTTGTTTCATTTGATTTTGCACCGAAGTGGCGTTATCCTTTAAAAGTTGGAGAACTTGTTGTTGATGCTCGATGTGATCTTTCACTGCTTGAACCTTTTTCTTCTTGATATTTCCTTTTATCTCTAGAGTTTAAGATGTGGTAATTTCTTCCAATCCTTTACAAGATATGGTCGGATTCATTTCTTGATGCTCGATGTGATCTTTCACTTCTTGAACATTTTTTTTCTTGATATGTCCTTCTACCTTGATAGTTTGAGGAGTGGTAATTTCGACCAATGAATTACAAGATATGGTTGGATACATTTCTTCTTTCTCGATGTGATCTTTCACTTCTTGCACCCTTTTCTTCTTGATATGTCCTTCTATCGTGAGAGTTTGAGGAGTGGTTATTCTTGCCAATGCTTTACAAGATATGGTATGATTCATTTCTTCTTTCTCTAGGGTGGGGTCCTGGTGTATATCATCTTATTTTGATGTTTCTTGATCCTTTTCTTCCTCCTCTTCATATTCTATGTAAAATAGTTTCTTATCAGCACACTTATGACCATTAGTGCATTCGCTATCACAATTGTAACAAATCCCTTTTTCTTTTTTTTCTTCCAATTGTTCTGGTGTAACGCCTGTAGGTTGTGGAAGGCTAGGAGAAACAACACTTCCATATTTATAGTTGTGAGGGGTATGCTTCCTGGTTTCCATAATTTTGCTTTCCAATATGTCACAAAGCCCTTTTACTCTTTCCAATT